>JACEFZ010018573.1:0-50810 GCA_014155875.1 Cepaea nemoralis
CAGCATCAAGATTTCCGGTGTCGTCAATAAAGATTGATGGTACCCCATGTGCACCTTGTGACACAATCTGTGTCTTCTTTTTGTTTATTGTTAGACCAAATTCAGAACAAGCATTGGAGAATGCAGATAGTAGATGTTGTAATTCTTCATCAGAGTGGGTTGTAATTGCAGCATCATCCTCAAAAAGCAAATCTCTAATTAGTACCCTCCTAATTTTGGTCTTGGCCTTCAATCTCTGGGCATTATAGAGGCTGAAATCTGAGCGTGAGTGAATGTATATACCGGCAACCTGATCACGAGAGGCATATTTCAGTAGAAGTGAAAAGTATATTCCAAAGAGGGTGGGGGGGGGGGGGAAATTATACCCTTCATGCCTGTTTGGAACGATTCCACAATGGACAGAAGAGTTGGTGGGCAGCCAAACTTCTTTAGAGCCTTGAACAGACCATCACGACTGACTAAATCAAATGCCTTTGTGAGGTCGATGAAGGCTATAAACAGTGGTTGATTTTGTTCCCGGCATTTTTCTTGCATTTGTCGCAATGAGAATATCATATCAATGGTAGACCAGTTCTGTCGGAAGCCGCACTGTGATTCAGGGTAGACTTGATCTCCTAGGACTTGAAGTCTGCGCAGAACAATTCTGGCAAATACTTTCCCAACAATATACAGAAGTGAGATACCCCTATAGTTGTTGCAGTCGCTCCTATCGCCCTTGTTCTTGTACAGTGTTATGATGCTTGAATCTTTGAAATCCTGTGGGGCTTGTCCTTCTCGCCAGCATATCTGTATTAGCTGGTGGATCTGTGAAGTGAGTGTGTCTTGCCCACTCCTGATAACCGCTATTGGAATCCCATTCTTACCTGGAGGCTTACTAGATGCAAGTTCATTTATTGCACACTAAACTTCTGTTATGGTAGGAAGTGTGTCCTGGTGGTCAAGAGTTGGCAGGGCCTCTATGGCGTTGAGGGCATCATCCGCTAGTTTTCTCTCACTTGAGTAAAGCTCCAAATAGTGCTCTACCCATCTATCCATCTGCTGTTTCTTATCGGTGATGATTTCTCCAGTCAAGGTTTTCAGTGGTGGACTTCTTTTGACCATTGGAACACAGGCTTTATTTATCCCTTCATACATGCTTCTGATGTTTCCCTTATCACTTGCACTTTGAATGGACTCACATCAGTTGATCCAATAGTCATTTGCACACTGCCTGGCAGCCTTTTCCCCATCCTTCCTAGCTTGCTTAAGCTCACTCAAAGTGTTATGCGTTGTTCTTTCCTTGTTTCTTAAGAGAGCTTTCTTTTTTTTATCAATCAAGGGCTGCAGTGTCTGGCTGTTTGCCGAAAACCAGTCCTGCTTTTTGTGATCCACAGTTCTGTAAACCCCTACAGCAGTTTTATAAAGAGTTTCCTTAAGTTAACCCCACTTTTAACTTACTGTACAATTTTCTGATATATCAGTGAAAGCGTCTTCAATTTGCTGTTGAAAATCAAAGCACTTTTCAAGATCGTCAGTGTTAATAATATTAATCCTGGGGCTAGATTTATGTTTAGCTGTGTAGATTCTCTTTGGTCTCAGTCTAACCGCTGAAACAACCAAAGAATGATCCGTATCACAGTTAGCATTGTGGTAACTTCGAGTTAATGATGTATGGTTCAGGTGTTGTCTCCGTGTGATTGTCATATATTTTGAAAGGAGTGGGAGATCACTGTAGTGCATGCCCCATCTCTAACAAAAGATGTAGAGCCCCATCCTCTTCTATCTTCAATAACCCCAGAATATGAACCTTGAGTTATCTGCAGGCCTCGTTCTATTAAGTATGTCTAGGAGATATAGATTATGGCCCTGGTGAGAATGGTAATTACTAACTGGGAATCTGCCCCTTCTCCAATGATTCTTTAGCTCTGGAGCCCCCTTTTAGTTTATCAAATCTGAGGAAAGTCAGGAGAATGTTCTCAGCCTGATTTAGATGAAGAAAACGTGGATGTTGAGCAGTTGATAGATCTAGAGTCTTTTTATTTCCCCATTCAGTAAGTCATTATGAGTTAATTTATCTTTAAACAATCAAACACATAATCAATCACATTAGATTCTGACAACATGATGTACAAAGAAGTTGTTGACACAGATAGGTTTGAACTGACAAATTAACAGAAGGTCAATTCATGTTAATCATTTATTGACTGGCCCGAGCCTTCTGGTCAGTACATACATCTCTATTGTGATTTACACAAAGTAATAGAACAGTTGCACCTTGGACCATTGTCCCAGACAATCAATCAAGCATCAATATATGAGATGTCAACAAGTGTGAAAACATAGTAAACATTTTGATGTTGTACATGTTAAGTGTGATGGTGATGAATCAACAATTAAATATCAGTTTTCCTGAAATTGGGTGTGGTGTGTACCAATGAGAAAAGTAACCTGGTGACTGGAGGATTAGGTAAGCCAGGGTCCATTGACTGATGGATCCACTTCAGGTCTGCCCGTATAGCTCCACTGAAGGCCTCCCATACTCTGCTCATAGCCAAGTCATCCTCCATCTCACTTGTGGTTCATCTCTTTCTCTCGGCTTCCCTCTCTCAGGTCTGATTTAGGTGGTTAGTTTGCTGATGTGTTGGGTGGTTGTAGGTATGGAGCCACCAAGATCACTGGGATCCAGACATTCTGCCTTGCCCATTGAACTTTTGGTCACACAATCTTCTCACATCCGTCCATGAAGCGAGTTCAGAAAAGAGTGCGGGCTTATTAACATTTCTGATGAAAATAGTAACATATGCTAATTATGCTTTGGCGCGAAAGCAGTGTCACGTGTCTCTCCCAACCAATGGTCTTCCGAGCTTTGTCTGATGCAATCTTTCTAAGAATCCACGTCATTTGTCACTTGTTCAGTTCCAGTTTCGATGTTAAGTTTTAAGTCCTAGTCTCCATTTGCGGTTGTGAAGTCAATTTCTTTTAATGTTGTTTCCTCTTTTTGCGGCAGAAGTTGGTAAATGAATAATGTTGGCTGCGTTATGCCACATGGCCCCACTCCAGATTGTTCTATGGTATGGAACTATGTTTCCAACATTTTCAGTTATCAAGCTGTTCCCATTTTTTCTCCCCTGTATTCTCTTCTGCGTCTGATTGACCTGGTTCATCAGGCTCTGTAAGGTGATTCAGATGGTGAGATTATTCCTGCGGTGAGCAGCTGTTGTATTTCTTCCTCTAAAGTCTTTTGCTTTGCATAAGGAACTGGGTAAGTCTTGACTCGCACAGGCACTGTGTCATTTAACTTCATGTCAAATTCCTCCAAATCAGTTCTTCCTGGCTTATCAGTAAGTACTTCTGCATATTTTGCCATAAGTTCCCTAATCTGCTTTTGCTGATCCTTTGTTAAGTTGGGATTGATTTCCACATCCTTAAAGGTCTCTTTGGCTTGCAGTTGGCACTCGACTCCCATTGTTGATCCTTCTTCGACTTCAGTAGCCACACTCATGGCCATCAGATGTGCAGGTTCGGTGGTTGAGGGTCTTTCATGATATTTCTTCAAGAGGTTTATGTGAAATACTTTCATCTTGCCTTTGACTGAAATTCTGTAGTTGGTACTTGAGATCTTCTCCGTCACTACATAAGGTCCTCTCCATCCTATTTGCAGCTTATTCTGACTGGTTGGAAGCAGCAACATCACATTCTCTCCTACCTCTAACTCTCTATCCTTTGCCTTGCGGTTGAAGTTACGAGCAATTCTTCGTCTGGCTTGACGTAGATTGACATTCGCTTGTTTCCAACTGTGTTGTAAACGATTTTTCAACTCGGCAACATATGTAGATGCAATCACGACTGTATCATCTGTAGTTTTATCAGTCCACGTTCGAAGTAACGCCTCCAGTGGTCCTTTGATCGGTCGTCCAAACAACAGTGTGGCTGGAGCAAAACCTGTTGAGTGATGGGGTACTTCCCTGTAAGCGAATAAAGCTGCGGGTAAATACAAGTCCCAATCCTCTGTCTTCTCCTTGGCAATTTTGCGCAGGATACTAATCAATGTCCCGTTCTACCTTTCCACAAGTCCATTTGACTGAGGGTGATATGGTGAACTGAAGATATGGCGTGCATGAAAAAGTCTGAAGGTCTCTTCCATAAGCTTACCACGAAACTGTGAACCGTTGTCCGTCAAGATCCTTTGTGGGAATCCTAGACGTGTGAATATTCCTAATAATGCATCAGCGACGTGTTTGGGGTCACAGCTGGGCATAGGAACTGCTTCGGCCCACATGGTTGTTGTGTCCACAAGCGTTAATATGAATCGGTTTCGCCTCTTCGTTGCTGAGAGAGGTCCGATTATGTCTACAGCCACTTTCTCAAATGGAATTCCAGTGGTTGGCGATTCACCCAACATTGCCGGTGGTGTCCGGTGTTTTGGTGATACTTTCTGACACTGGTGGCATGATTTTACAAACCGTTGTATGTCTGAGTTCATCACTGGCAAAAAGTAGTGAGTGGTAATCCGCTGTGTAGTAGCGTTGATACCCATGTGCCCACTGAATGGTAGACTGTGACCCATCTCTAAGATTTGAGTCCGGTATTGAGTTGGTACAACAAGTTGATTAAACTCTTGTCCAGCTCGTCCTGCTTTTCTGTAAAGAAGTGCTGACTTCATGAACAGATCACCTTTACGTAGAGGTAAATGTGATTTTGGCAGTTTTCTGAAGCAGGGTTCCAAGGTGCTGTCGGCTTCTTGTGCCCTCTTCAGTTCCTCCGTTCGAGGGATTGGCGTAGTTGTTTCTGGAGTTTTTGTTGCCTGGGATCGAGTGGTCATGGTCGCCATCGCCACAGGTTTAACAGGTTCTCCTAGAACGATAAATCTACAACCGAGGATTACAGGATATATTGGATCGTCCAAGATTGCTGCCTTGATTGTCCCGGTGACATACCGAGAGGCTATGTTCACTTTTGCCACTGGAAGAGACATATTTGTTGAACTCTTCAGTGGTCCCTGTAATTCCACTATTTCCTCTGTCACCTGTTCGGGGTGAACTAAGGATGATGAAACAACACAGTCATACGATAATCCAGTATCATATAAACAGGTCGTTTGGAATCCATTTAGCAAGATGGATTCTACAACCGGAATACGAGATGATGTGTCTTGATGAGGTGTCTGTTTGGACGTTTCACCAGTGCTCACTTTTCTCTCTTTTCGGTTGGCCAAACATGCCGCTGTGTGTGGAGGTGGCTTCTTCCTGCAATTCTGAAATGTGTGACCCCTAATTTTGCAATGGGTACAGAATGGTTTGTCCTCCTTCGGCGCTGTTTGGACTGAGTTTTGAGTGTTTTTCTGGGATTTCCCCTTTTTCCCGGTGGCTACAGTGTTTTCACCCTCTTTTGGCTGTGGAGTTTTGTTTTGAGAGGGGGTGTTGTTCGAACGTCCCTTTCCTCCCATCTCCTTCTGAGATTTCTCAAATCTCTCTGCCAGGATGATTATAGTTTCCAGGCGGTCAGCCCCGTTTTGGGTTAAGAATGCCTTCATTTCGTTCTGCATTTTCCCCTTGATCTGATCAATGATAATCATTTCACGGAGTCCTTCCAAATTCTCCTCAAATCCTCCCAAGCAAGTCCATCTTTGTATGTATGACTTCAGTCTTTCGACTAGTTGTGCGTAACTCTCACCCGGTTCCTTTCTTGCGGTTTTGAACCTGAGTTTATAAGATTCGGCGTCCACTTCGAATCGGCTCAAGAGTGCCGTCTTGAGTGTTGTGTAGTTCTGTTGTTCCTCTCTAGTGAGTCTTGAGAACACTTCATACGCCGTGGATCTTAAGGCCTGCGCTAACTTCGTCGCCCATCTACTTTCTTCAAGCCCACAGCTGACAGCCATTGCCTCGAAGCGTGATAAAAATCCTTCGATGTGGTCAGTCTGTTCATTAAAGGGTTCCAGAGGAAATGACATAGCTCCTGAATTAAGTTGAGAGACGTGAGGAGGTGGTTCTGTCACTGGCGATCCTGATGAGGTTGAGGGTGTAGGACTACTCCCTTTCTCTATTCTCCGGATCTCCACTTCAATCTCCATTCTCCTCAACTCCAGTTGGTGTTGACGCTCTCTCTCCTTATCTTCCATTTCAGCCTGTAGTCGTTTCTCTTTCTCCTCCAATTCTGCCTGAAATCGTTTCTCTTTCTCCTCCAATTCTGCTTGAAACTGTTTTTCCCTCTCAGCCAATTCAGCCTGAAGCTGTTTTTCTTTGAGAGCCAATTCAGCCTGCAGTCTTTCTCTTTTGTCGAATGCATCCGAAACATAGTTAGCTAGCTCAAGGCCATCTAACCCGCATTCCCTACCTGTTTCTGTTATTTGGGCTCTAAACTTTGCAGTTTCCGCCATGTCTATAATTTATTGCTTTGTTCTGTCTAAAATATAATTGCAGTTAGTCTGATCCGCGTAAGCTTGTCAGTCCCTGATCTGTAAATATACAACAGAGCATGTGCAATATTAAAAACACCCTATGTTATGTCTGTCTGTCAATGCTGGAAAAGCCAAAGGCAGCAGGCACTGAAATAACCAGATTTAATTCCTAGTAAAGAAAAAAATCTGAAATTAGACAGAGTTTTCCCAACGGATAAGATTTTCCGGTGGTTGATGAAATGCTGTTAAGTTCAGACTCCACAGTAAAGGAACACCTTCTCTGGAAGAGAAGTAGTGTTGGTAGAGTAGATACACACTATATATTTCTCCTGGAGCACCTCTTTCTGAAGTATAAGCCTATTGGAACATGGCCCCCTTCTCCAGGAGGAAAGATCAGTCACCTACTCTTATTTATCTATAAATGTCATTCATATCATGTGGCTGTCAATCAATACCCCACATGGTATCTGTTAAACATTCTAGAAAATGACAATGTTCAAAATCTAAAGATAATTGTGTTCATGTATTTTTATGTAATTGTTTAAAGGTTAATATATGGGAACCATCCAGGACGTAGCAAGCCCAATATGTCATATATTTTGAAAGGAGTGGGAGATCACTGTAGTGCATGCCCCATCTCTAACAAAAGATGTAGAGCCCCATCCTCTTCTATCTTCAATAACCCCAGAATATGAACCTTGAGTTATCTGCAGGCCTCGTTCTATTAAGTATGTCTAGGAGATATAGATTATGGCCCTGGTGAGAATGGTAATTACTAACTGGGAATCTGCCCCTTCTCCAATGATTCTTTAGCTCTGGAGCCCCCTTTTAGTTTATCAAATCTGAGGAAAGTCAGGAGAATGTTCTCAGCCTGATTTAGATGAAGAAAACGTGGATGTTGAGCAGTTGATAGATCTAGAGTCTTTTTATTTCCCCATTCAGTAAGTCATTATGAGTTAATTTATCTTTAAACAATCAAACACATAATCAATCACATTAGATTCTGACAACATGATGTACAAAGAAGTTGTTGACACAGATAGGTTTGAACTGACAAATTAACAGAAGGTCAATTCATGTTAATCATTTATTGACTGGCCCGAGCCTTCTGGTCAGTACATACATCTCTATTGTGATTTACACAAAGTAATAGAACAGTTGCACCTTGGACCATTGTCCCAGACAATCAATCAAGCATCAATATATGAGATGTCAACAAGTGTGAAAACATAGTAAACATTTTGATGTTGTACATGTTAAGTGTGATGGTGATGAATCAACAATTAAATATCAGTTTTCCTGAAATTGGGTGTGGTGTGTACCAATGAGAAAAGTAACCTGGTGACTGGAGGATTAGGTAAGCCAGGGTCCATTGACTGATGGATCCACTTCAGGTCTGCCCGTATAGCTCCACTGAAGGCCTCCCCATACTCTGCTCATAGCCAAGTCATCCTCCATCTCACTTGTGGTTCATCTCTTTCTCTCGGCTTCCCTCTCTCAGGTCTGATTTAGGTGGTTAGTTTGCTGATGTGTTGGGTGGTTGTAGGTATGGAGCCACCAAGATCACTGGGATCCAGACATTCTGCCTTGCCCATTGAACTTTTGGTCACACAATCTTCTCACATCCGTCCATGAAGCGAGTTCAGAAAAGAGTGCGGGCTTATTAACATTTCTGATGAAAATAGTAACATATGCTAATTATGCTTTGGCGCGAAAGCAGTGTCACGTGTCTCTCCCAACCAATGGTCTTCCGAGCTTTGTCTGATGCAATCTTCCTAAGAATCCACGTCATTTGTCACTTGTTCAGTTCCAGTTTCGATGTTAAGTTTTAAGTCCTAGTCTCCATTTGCGGTTGTGAAGTCAATTTCTTTTAATGTTGTTTCCTCTTTTTGCGGCAGAAGTTGGTAAATGAATAATGTTGGCTGCGTTATGCCACAGTGATGATGAAGTTCAGCTGATGCCAATGGCCGGATCTTGGATGTTTCCATGTGACCTTACGCGGCTCTTTTGTTTTTAAAAAAGGAGTTTGTAATACATAGGTCATTCCTGGTGCAATGCTCCAGCAGCCTTTGCCCATTTTCATTCATACGAAAAATGTTGTATTTTCCAAGGCACACTGGCCATGAACTCGAGTCCTTGCCCATATGAGCATTGAAATCACCGAGCATATAAATGTAGTCGGATTTTGGAACTGTTTTGATCATTGAGTCTAACTCCTCATAGAACGAATCCTTCACATCATCAGAGGAAGCGAGTGTCGGTGCATATGCAGTAATAATGGTGGCAAAACCACAGGAGGTTGCCAAGCACAGGCATAATAGTCTTTCAGTACCTCCAGCTGGAATTTCAATCATTCCCAGTAGCGAATTCTTCACTGAAAAGCCCACACTATATTACCTTTTTTTCTGCCTACCCTCTACCCTTCCAAAAAAAGGTGTAATTGTTTTCCCTGAGTGACCCTTCCTCAGCGAGACGAGTCTCCTGCAGGTCGGCAATATCAATGTTAAGAAGATTGAGTTCGGCATCAATCACAGCCGTTTTTCTCACATCGTCAATATTGGTCAAGTCAGTGGAAAATACTGAACACATGGTTCTTATGTTCCAGGTTGCAAGCCGTAGCTTAAGGTTTCTATTTTTCTTTTTATTAGTACCTGGTGCATTGGTTTTACAGCCTGCGATTCAGATTTTGTCCTAGCCCCAAACACCCATTGAAGCAGGCAGGCTGTGGCGAATCAGCACCCAATTGGCCGGGGGCTGCCCAGCTTGAGGCGGGCGGTAGCTGATCAGAGACACCTGTAGATGTCTCCCACCGTCAGAGGCAACCAGTGGCGCCCCATTTCTACGCCAGTTGACAGGGAATTATAACCCGTAAATGTTACTTCTCGCTTTGAGTCCGAGACCGGTAAAGACCAGGGATGGAGTTATTGCCTCTCCATAGCACAAAGCCTGGTCTAAAATATAGAGACCATGTGTTGCCCATGCAGCATGATCCCTCTCTCGGCCTGCCTAGTTACCTCCAGAGGAAAAGTAACACCTGTACATCTGGAACAAGGCAAGCTGTAGAAGCTGCCGTATCAGCAAAGCAATGCTCTAACTGTCCGCCTGTCGGAGCTTCTATCCTAGACCAGCTGCCAACCAAGGCTTAGGGCCTGGTCAGCCCTGCCATGACATTTTGTCTTTAGGTTGCATTTCCTCGCACCAGGATAAGGCTTGTACCGTTCCAATTGCGCTCTTCCGCCCGAAGCAGTTGGCACAATGTGGATTGTCGGGTTTGGTAAGCACCGCCAAACATTCGGCGCTAACAGAAAGCAGATAGTACCGTCTACTGTCATATGGTAGCTCAGTCATATCTGACTAAGACCTGACTCATCGATCAGAATAAGTGAAAATAAAAGTTGTGTAGTGAGTGAATGTTCGTCGTTATAGTCACCTAGCAACGTTCAGTTGCTCGTTTTGGATTGACGCATACGAAATGAAAGTAGTGTAGTGCCCGGGTATTACATCACCTTTTCCCGCTACGGCTAACCTTATATCAACCAAGCGTCTTTCGGTAGATGCACAATCTTTTTTAAATCAAAGCTAGCCTTTAAAATGACCAAGAGATAAGTTGATTCTGAAAACAGAGCCTTTCAAAACAGCTGGAAGGCTGAATATATGTTTACTGATATTGGCGGTAAACCTGTGTGTCTAATTTGTGGAGATAATGTTGCTGTGATCAAAGAATATAATCTGTAACGGCACTACAAGACTAAACATCAAGACAAGTTTTTTTTTAAAAGTCGCTTAAAATTCGACAGGGTCGACTTCATTGCACCGAGTATCTCATATAGATGGATCTCTTTCTGCAACTCGGAAAGCACGAACTCCGTGGCTGTAGCGACGACCCACGGGAGTCTCCGAAAAATTTCACTCGTGAACCGGAGGACACGGCCCAGAATCGAACCCACATCCTTCGGAGCCCGAGTCAAACGGCTTGACCACTTCACCACGGGGACTCCTACAAGAGTCCTACAAGACAAGTTAAACAGCCTGAATGCAGAGCAGAAGCTACAGAAGGTAGGAGAATTGAAGAGGCATCTAACATCACAGCAGATGTTTTTCACCAAAGCAAAATCACAAACTGAAGCTGCTGTGAAATTAAGTTTTATTATGACGGAGGAGATCGCAAAATCAGGCCGACCATTTACAGAAGGAGAGTTCCTGAAGCGCTGCATGATGAAAGTGTGTGACGTCTTGTGTTCAGACAAAAGGCAGATGTTTACAATGGTAAGCCTTAGCAGAAATACGGTTGTTGATCCGGTTTGTGAGATAGCCACTGTTGCGAAAACACAGCTGATCGAAATAAGCAAAGACTGTTGCACTCTCCCTTGCTGTCGATGAAAGTAATGGCACGACTGACACTGCACAGCTCGCCATCTTCATCCGTGGAGTGGACTCCAGTTTGAATGTTACAGAAAAAATATTGGACATGAAATCCATGCATGGGACAACGACAGGAAAAGACATTTTTGACAACGTATGTCAGAGTTTAACCAACATGAACCTGCCTTGGGACAAACTCGTTGGACTGACAACAGATGGAGCACTAGGCGATGTATGGCGAAAAAAAAGTGGACTAGTTGGAAGGATGCAGTTAAAGATGCAGGAGAACTGTACTGGTGAATTGATAGAATATCACTGCATCATACACCAATGATCGCTGCGTGGTAAAGATGTAATAAGCACTGTAACACAAACTGTCAACTTTATCAATGCCAAAGGAAAAGATTCCACAGTTTTTTTTCGGGATAACAAGTGGAAATGTGAGTTGGCGTTTCTGTCTGACATAACCACTCATTTCAATTGAAGCTGCGCTTATGGGAGACACAAATGCACCAATGCAACCTGTCTCACTTTTCTTGTTGCCAAGCAATGTTAAACCACGTCAACGCTATGCTGTTTCCAAATGCACATTTTGCTGAAAAAACTTAGCTTACTTCGCACCGAGTTCGCACGGCTCTTTTGTGACTTTGAAGCACAGAAAAGTACTTTCGAGCTGCTTCGTAATCCATTTGCCATAGATATGGAAACTACACCTGTAAATTTGCAGATGAAGTTAATAGAGCCGCAGTGTAATGGGACACTAAAAGCAAAGTACGACACTGTGGGGCCTGCACAGTTCACTCGCTTCATTCCTGAAGAGATGCCCCGGCTTCGTCTACATGCACGCACCACATACACAAAAAGACTTGAGCGTGTTTGGTAGCACATATAATATCTGTGTGAGCAGCTGTTTTTTTTTTAAATGGGGATTAACAAAACATCACACAGGGGTCATCTCACTGATGAACACTTGTAGGTCATCATGAGAATCTTAATGACACAAACATTACTCCCAACATAAACGAACTTGTAGCCAAGAAAAGATGTTAAACATCGTGCTCTGACAAATTTACATAAGAGTGAAAATGTGTATACCAATGATTGTTTATTATTAAAACTTTTTTTTTGTTTTTTTGTTTTAATTTCTATTAATGTGTAAAAAAGTTTTAATTTTCGGCTTATTGAATGTTTATCGTGTGTTGGCCCGCTGAGAGATTGAGTTTGACACCACTGCCCTATACAATCAAAATAATAAGATAATTACATTGATAGATATTGCTTAGCACACACAGTAGAAAAGAACAGAATAGATCAAGTAAATATATTATGTTATACATGTAAAAACACCATATGTCTTACCTTTATCAATGGAAGTAAAGAAGGAGCTTATACTATTGTTATACTATAGACTATAGTAGTATAGTATAGAATATAGCCATCCATAGCCCACGTGTGTGGTGTTCGTTTTATCTATGTCTGTCCACAGCCTTCTGTGTCGTGTGCTGCCTATCGTGTCTGACACCGATGTTCCTCTATACCGTTGTGTCAAACTGTCAAGCATCTTCTCTCTCATTTATTCCCTTCTTCTCCTCCCATGCAAATTTCCCCCTTGTCGCGGTGTACTCCAGTTTTCTCTTTCTCATAACGAGTCCAAATAATGTGGACTGTCTTCTTCTGATGGGAAAAGAACAAACTAATCCGTTTGGTCTGTATATTATTGCTTGTTGTGGTATATTGTTAGTTAGTAGCCTTGTTATGTCCCTCGCCATCAGGCGAACTCATCCCGACTTCAGAGTTACTTGTAATAAACGTCCCCAAGTCAAGGATGAGAAGTCAACATTTTAGTCCAACTGTCCAGTGTAAGGGTTGATCCCCCAACCTCAGCATCAGCATACCGTATGCAATCAATATTCACCAATGTAAGCGGCAGGCCGGAGCCTACACTGTACAAGGACCCATAAGACAGACATAGTTATGTGATAGCGAATGAAGAAGAGGAACAATATAAGCATTGTTGTCTAGTTTCTTTGAGGTTGTTTCGGGTTACCTATTATTCACGTTCTGACTGTTTGTTGTATTGTACTGGGTTTGATCTTGTTTGATATTATATTTCACTTTCATAAGTAATTCCCACAATTTAGCGAGCTGTTGCTTGTATCTTTTGTCTTTTGTTTTTCTGTGCATGTTTGAATGTGTATATGTAGGTGGGTAGGTGAGTCTGTCTGTCTGTCTGTCTGTCTGTCTGTCTACCTGCCTGCCTGCCTGCTTGTCAGTCTGTTCGCCTGTCTATCTGTGTGTGAATATATATTTGTGTATGTGGGTGGATAGATGAGTGTGTATGTATATTTGTGCACGTATACATGCATGTATGAAAGAGAGAGAGAGAGAGAGAGAGAGAGAGAGAGAGAGAGAGAGAGAGAGAGAGAGAGAGAGAGAGAGAGAGAGAGAGAGAGAGAGAGAGAGAGAGGTGAATAATATGGGGAGGACAGGAGCGGGTTGTAGGAGATGGCAAAAGATATTATGGTTTGGCGTGAGTTGGTTGACGACCTTTTTGTTGAGTGATAAAGAGAAGAGAAAGAAAAAGAAACAAAAAAATAGATAACAATGGACGGAGGGGGTAACAGAAATAATATGCAGAATAATCCACGCCAAGGCAGCATTCCGTTAGACAACGAACATTATGTTTAACATAGTCCTGTTCATTCTTTTTCTTTCTTCTGTTCATTTCCCACTGGAGCACAGACCGCCAACCAATTCACTGCAAGCTCTTTATAGATGTGCTCATGATTTGTTTGATTTTGCAGCTAAGCTTATCTACTGGATGAGGCCGACAGAGTAGTTCTGTGTCGTGTGCTGTCTATCGTGTCGGACACCGATGTTCCTCTATGCCATTATGTCAAACTGTCAAGCATTTTCTCTCTCATTTATCCACTTCCTCTCCTCCCCTGCAAATTTCCCTCTTGCCGCGATGTACTCCAGTTTTCCCCTTCTCTTAACGCGTCCAAAGAATGTGGACTGGACTATCTTCTTCTGATGGGAAAGAGAGAAAAAACTAATCAACAAGCTAAGTGCTAAAATTTCAAACAAATGTTAATAACCACTTATTTTAGTATAATGTTCTGAGTTACTGAGAACTACGACACAGTAGTCAACACTGCTTTCTAGTCTCTCGCCATTTACGTGTTACAGTTTGGCTTCTCTTTGCTTATCGTATGAGGGAAAGTCCTGTCCATGAAAGCCGGAAACAAGAGTTTCAGGATGTTACTTACTGCCCATTTGACGGTAGGCCTTGAATCATGAACGCTGAATAAGACTAGCAGACAACTAGAATCCACAGACATGTAATTTGTTTCCCCAGAATGCTAAGAATTCCACCTTGGCTAAGAAACCAAATATCAAGTCGACAGGCCAACTCACTATGATAAATGGTTAACTTCAGTAAGACCAGGCATTCGTCGTTCTTAGATCACAAATATCCCAACGAGTGACCAGCTTGCAATGATAACTGATTACCCGCAGTAGGGCGTCATTTTTAGATCATATTTTGAAACTGGAGGGTCTGGAGAAAATTGTGGCATTTTGGGAATTTCGCGGGTAATAGAGACAGAGGTCAACAGAGGGAGAAATTCCTGGCTGTGTTGGAAAAGCTGCTTGGAAGACGGTCAGATGTTGAACTTGTCAAGAACGTGTATATATGAAAGTTAACTTCACCTCAATACGCATGCGTGTGAATGAATACTTTTGCGTGAGTCAATTCCGGGCATTGGTTACAACCACTGTTTCCATCGTAACGCTGCGTGTTGTAAAGGCTAAAACACCATTTGCTACGTTGACAGCTGTGCAGCTTGAGTTGGCTGAGAGTGCCCATGCATTTGGTTTGCCTACCGATCCACCTGTAAACACCACTGCGTCGCATTCTTCGTGTATTAGCCCGTGTTTATCCCTGTGTCTACTGTGGCAGCATCTTGCTCTCTGAGACTTGTGTCAAGAGTGATCTGGACATAGTAGCACGGGAATCCTTTCCCTTCCAAGATATGTCTGTGGGTCTACATACTTAGTAGATCTCTTCCTCCGCACTTTGCACTTTCCATCCACGTTTCGCCCCTCTCCAGTCGATTCCCTTTATGTGTTGACAGGGCAGCCTGGCGTGGGCCTTCTCTTTAAGGTAATCAAAAACAGTCATATAATTTCAGAAGGTATCCCATGGCACGTCTCTGGAGCATCTGAGAATGATCCTCGTGGCTTCATTATATATCTTTTCAAGTCTTTTTGTGTACGTGGTGCGTGCTGTTAGAATGGATATGAAGTATTCAACGTCCGAGTAATTGGCACGAATTAACATGCAACATCATCAGCATGTGCCATATCTATAAGCGTGGGCTGTCATGTTCTGCCATCTCACTCGATCACCAGAGACGTGGATCAGCTCCGTGTTCCTGTCTCGACCATGCCATGTGGCCAAGCCATCCAGGTATTTACTTCTCTGCTTTCCCCTTGTTCTCTTCCCCTCGATCTTGCCAGTTGTCACCAAGTTCTCCAATCTATTTCTTCTCATAACGTGACAATAAAAAATTGACTGTCTACGTCTAATTTCTCTAATCAGTTTACGAATTTCATTTGTTTCTTGTAGGACTTGGTCGTTGGTTTTTCTGTGTGTCCATGGTATTCTTTGCATCTTCCTCAGAAACCACATTTCCACAGCCATCTGATGTTTTTCAGCCAAGGATGTTTGCTCATTGTCCACGCTTCACATCCATACAAAAGCACAGGTTCTATGTAGCACCACCACACTCTTTTTCTCGTTGCAAATGATATCTTTTTATTAGTCAGTATGTTACCCATCTTGCAAAAGGAAACCTTCGCCATGGCGATTCTTGTTCTAATCTAATCTCTTCGGCATCCAGTTAAAGAAAAAGTTACCAATGATAAAGGGAAAATGAATTTTAATAAAAACGTGCTGTAACAGTATATCTTTTTTTAAAAGATAATATCAAATTATTATCTACATAGAATGTACTGCTTAGAGTTAGACATTTTGCGAAACCATACACACAACTAATTCCCACAGCCGCACCCACCCACACATAAAGCAATACGCTTCGCTTTATCTACAAATGGGCAAGGGCGGTAAGAGTGCTCTTTTACCAATGCCCATCAAGGAACGTAACTAACATACACCTCAATAACTATCATCATCGTAAAAGCACACAAACAAGTAGTTAACATTTGTCTTGGATGTGTATTTCGACTCATCCTGTCTCAGATATGTATTTCAACTCATTCTGTCTCAGATATGTGTTTCACCTCATTCTGCCTCAGATATTTATTTAAACTCATCCTGTCTCAGATATGTGTTTCACCTCATTCGGCCTCAGATATTTATTTAAACTCATCCTGTCTCAGATATGTGTTTCAACTCCAACAGGGCTAGTCCATGGTTACAATCATGTCTCAGAAGACAGGTTACAGACAATGACGACAGTCATGTCTCAGATATTAGAATTCAAGTCTCATGTCAAGTCAAATGCAGTCAAGTTTTAAAGTACAGCCAAGTCACGGAATACAATCAGTCTTAGAATACAGTTTATACACAGAATAACATCACATCATAGAACAAAATCTAGGCATAGAGTACAACCTTGTCATAGAATTCAATCTAGTCATAGAACAACATCAAGTCGTTGAATACAATCTGATCTTAGAATACAATCTAGCCATAGACTGCAATTTAGTCATAGAACAACATCAAGTTTGATAATCTATTCTTAGAATAACATCTAGTTATAGAATAAAACCTAGTCATAGAGAAACATCAATTCTTTGAATACAATCTAATCTTAGAATACAGCCTAGTTATAAAATACAATCTAGTCATAGAGCAACATTAAGTTTGAGAATACAATCTTACTTAGAATACAATCTAGCCATAGAACACCATAAAGTTTGAAAATACCGACTAATCATAGGATGCAATCTAGTCTTAAAATATAATCAAGAATTAGAATACATGTATTCATAGAATAAAATCACGTTATAAAACAAAATCAAGTCATAAAATACAATCTAATCTTAGACTACAATCTCATCTTAGAATAACATGATGTCACAGAACAAAATCAATCCACAGAAACAAATCAAGTCTTATAATGTAGTCTTTCGGCACAATTACGTTCCTGAATATAATCAATACTCATAATACAATCAATTCACTGAATACAAGTACATTCCAAGCATACAATCAAATACATATTCCACATTCAAGTCATAGAACAAAATAAATGCAATCTAGTCATAGATTACAATCTAGTCATAGAACAATTAAATCTGTGAAAACAATCACGTCTTAAAATGCAATCTTTCAACACTGTTGTATTCCTGGCACATAATACAGTTTATTCTTTGAATGCAATTTCGGTCTAGGCATGCACTCGAATACAAGTTACATGGGAATATCAAGTCATTCAATGCACGATGTAAGTTGAATTTCATGTTTCCAATACTGGCTTTCATAATGAGCTTCAGAAACAGTTATATAATATATCTACAGCTGCATAACATAGGAACAATATGTAGAATCTAGTATCCGTGTATTTGTTTTGTTGAGTAGTGATAGCCAAGACAGTCTGGGGCTCAAAGGCCCCAATTTGTGCTCTGGAAATGTAGAATGCAGTCAGGTTTTACAGTATAGCCAAGTCATTGAATATAATCTAGACATAGAACACAAAATAGATATAGAATACAATCTAGCCATAGACCACAGTATAGCCATAGAACACAGTCTAGCCATAGAACACAGTCTAGTTATAGAACACAGTCTAGCCATAGAACACAGTCTAGCCATAGAACACAATCTAGTCATAGAATAAATCTAGCCATAGAACAAAGTCTAGCCATAGAACACAATCTAGTCATAGAATACAATCTAGTTATAGAATACAGTCTAGCCATAGAACACAGTCTAGCCATAGAACACAATCTAGCCATAGAACACAGTCTAGCCATAGAACACAATCTAGCAATAGAACACAATCTAATTATTGAATAAATCTACCCATAGAACACAATCTAATAATATAACACAATCTAGTTATAGAATACAGTCTAGCCATAGAACACAATCTAGCCATAGAACACAATCTAGTTATAAAATACAGTCTAGCCATAGAACACAGTCTAGCCATAGAACACAGTCTAGCCATAGAACACGGTATAGTTATAGAACACAATCTAGCCATAGAATGCAATCTAGCCATAGAACACAATCTAGCCATAGAACACAATCTAGCCATAGAACACAATCTAGTTATAGAACACAATCTAGCCATAGAATACAATCTAGCCATAGAACACAGTCTAGCCATAGAACACAATCTAATTATAGAACACAGTCTAGCCATAGAACACGGTCTAGCCATAGAACACAGTCTAGCCATAGAACACAGTCTAGCCATAGAACACAGTATAGCCATAGAACACAGTCTAGCCATAGAATACAATCTAATTATAGAACACAGTCTAGCCATAGAATACAATCTAGTTTATATAATACAATGCAGTCAAGGATTCAATCTAGCCTGAGAATACAATCTAGTCATAGAATACAGTGCAGTCAAGGATACAATCTAGCCTGAGAATACAATGTAGTCATAAAATACAATCTAGTCTTAGAATGAAATTTAGTTGCAAAAAAAAATCTCGTTTTAGAAAGCAATCTAGTATTAGAATACAAGCTAGTCACAGAATACAGTCGTTGTGGAAAACAACCAGATGATAAAATACAATCAAGTATTAGAATACAATCACATCATAGAACAAACTGAAGCCACAGAATCTAATCAAGTCTTACAATGTAATTTTCCAACACAGTTATGTTCCTGGATGTAAGTTAGTTGCAGTCAACCCCGGGATTTTTTGCTATCTGTGATTTACTAGACACGTTTGCATTCAGTAGTTTGCCGTTGCTTTCTGAATGATCGACGCTTATTCCATTCTATGAAAACTAACGCAAATGGTCTGCTTCCAAATCGCCTGCAGCATTGTTTCGAATGTGGTATCCGGGATTGCGAATCACGCTTGTAACCCCTTCGCCTTAGAGCCTGGATATAATCAAGACTCATAAAACAATCAATTCTCTGAATGCAACTACAGTCTAAGCATGCAACCATACATTGATATAAGTCATGTGAAAATCAAGTTAGTCAATGCACGTCGGACGTTAAATTGTATGTTTCCAATACTGGTTTTCAAAATGAGCTTCAAAAACAGTTATATAATTTATGTACAGCTGTTTAAAATAGGAACATTGAGTACAGCCGTATATCAAGTTCAAGAGCTTTTAGTTGTGCAGTGGCTAACACTTGTCTTCCGGGACTGCATTTGTTTAGCTGACTGGTAGTAATCAAGCACAAATGGAATTCTCGTTGATCGCTGTGTTTATTCCCGAGGGATCCGTTTCGGGGATCAGTATCACAAGACACGTAGAATATATGTGTATAGTAGAATTATGTATTGTAATATATCACACTACATGTAGAATATATGTGTATAGTAGAATTATGTATTGTAATATATCACACTACATGTAGAATATATGTGTATAGCAGAATTATGTAGTAGTCAAGTTAGCCTGAGTCTTAAAGGCACACATGGAATTCACGCTAATTACTGCGATCATTTCTGAAGCATCAGCTTAAAGGTATCTTTATTAATGTCCTATGTCCACAGATCATATATGAAACAGATTATGTGTCCTGTGTCTATTCTCTATGTAGTGCCTTCACAGAATATGTAACACCAAAGTTATTTGTATGGTGACTATTTGCCTACTCTAGAGCATGCAGTGAGTTTAGCAAATATACAACATACAATCTAACAGTGGCCATGGTAGAATATATGTGTATGTGAGATTTCTGTGTTGTAATATATCACACATATGCAGTAGTTATAGCGGAAAATATAACATATAACTTCTAGTTGCTGCTTGTTGTTGTTGCTGTGAGTATGAACATAACATTTCTAGTGACTATAGTGACTACGTGATAGGAAACGTCGATTTGCCATAGTGAACATATGGCATATAATGTACAGTGGCTGTAGACAACATAAACATATGCTCATCACTACTGGCGTAGGCGCTCATGCGTCTCCACAGATCTCGGGCCCTGATGTTCAGGATCAATTCTATTGGTGAAATTCCTCTATGCTACTGTTGCAGCCCATCCACCATAATTTCTCTTGCTCTGCCCATGCCTCTTTTACTACAAATTTTTCCAGTCATCACGATGTTCTCCTGTGCTTCTGTTCTCATTACATGACCACAGAACACTATTTGTCTCCTTTTGAGGGGGCTTCAAATGAAAACCTTAAATATGTTTGTGTGTGTGAGAGAGAGAGAGAGAGAGGAGAGACGAGAGAGAGAGAGAGAGAGAGAGAGAGAGAGAGAGAGAGAGAGAGAGAGAGAGAAAATATATTCTGAAAACGTAAAGAACAAATGTATCATTTTTCGATGTAGTCATCACTGCGTTCAATGCAAGACCTCTAGCGACGATTAAATGCTTGGATTCCTGTAGAAACGAATTCGCTTGGTGGTGTGTATAACCACGCATGCACCACCCGGTGTACCTCTTCATCGGACCGAAAAGTTATAAAACTCCCTACTCCATTCATATACTTGCTGAAATGACAGGTATGCATCACCAAACTAGACCTCACTTCACTGATAAATTTATATAGGTTTCACCCTTTTAAAAAAATGGATAACAGAACGCTGCTCCTCTTATGTGCATGTCAGAAGGGAGCGGCCAACTTTAAAATGTCCTTATGACGTCACCATGCTTTCTGCACCGTGATGTCTCGTGCTTGACACTCTTTACATCCTTAACAACAATATTGATAGGTTACAAGACAATAGCATGGTTATTGTAATTTCTATCACATTTTAAGGTTTTAATTCGAACTCCCCTCGTATATAATGGTCTAAATTCATTAGCCATTTCCAGGCACAGTCAGTTACTCTGACAGTTGAATGTATTAGGAACAAATGTCTCAGAAACCACATCTCCGTTTGCTTCTAAGCACTTCCTAATCTGTTCGTTTACGTTCCATGATTCACGGCCCGATGAGTAGCTGTGATGAACATACACCATACAGCAGCTAGTGGTTGTAGTGAATATACAACATGCAGCATATAGCGGCCGTAGTGAACATATTACGACATACATCATCTCATGGCTGTAGTGAACATACAACATCTCGTGGCTGTGGTGAATATGCAAAATATAGTGGCTGTAGTGAACATACATCTTGTGGCTGTAGTAAACATACAACATATAGTGGCTGTAGTTTACATGCAACTTACAACTTTTAGTGGCTGTAGTGACTATACAACATACAACATATAGCGGCTGTAGTGAACATACAACATACAAAAACTTGTGGATGTAGTGAACATATAGCAAAGCTTCCTGCAGGTGTAATGAATATGTGACTTAGTGGCTGTAGTGATCATACAACAGATATTTTCTAGAAGCTAGAGTGAATATGTAAACTACAACATACAGCTTCTAGCAGATGTAGTAAATATGTAACATACAACATATAGTAGTTGTAGTGACTACATACATCACAACTTATAATAGCTGTTGTGAGCATACAAAATACAACATCTAATGGCTGTAGTGAATATGTAACATACGACGTCTAGTAGCTGTAGTGAGCATGCATCATACAGCATCTAGCGGCTGTAGTGATTATTAACATACAACATATTGTAGTTGTAAAGAACATACAAGATACAACTTCTAGTAACTTTACTGAATATGTAATATACAACATTTAGTAGTTGTAGTGAACATACAACATACAGCCACTAGCAGCTGTAGTGAATATGTAACATACAACATCTAGCAACTGTAGTTAACAAATGGTGCACAGATCCCAGTGGATGTAGTGACTAAAACAGCACATTCACAGGTTTAAAAAAATAATAATATGGAAGCAAGCTTTATTACACTCACCATGTTTCTCTCTCTATCTAACACACACACACACACACACACACACACACCACGTGCACGCACCCTCGCTCACACACACACACACACACACTATATATATATATATATATATATATATATATATATATATATATATATATATATATATATATATATATATATATATATATATATATATATATATATATATTCTCCAATTCATTCTACAAATGACAGCACAGCTGAATCCAGTACTCCGCCAGTCCAGCTTTTATGTACATTCACAATGTCGGAGTTTTAAATCACTCTCAAAATTTCAACGAGTCCGGTCACAGTCATACGGCTTCGCCTTCAGCTCGATTTTGATGACCAAGTGAAGCTTTTCGCAGTTGAAATGAACGTTACCGTCTGAATAGACATTTGACTGCACAATGCATATATAGCGACGATCACTTTTGGTTTCTTGTTGAAAATTCATAAACAGTTTACGATGAAGAATAATTACAGCATAGTTCGCCAGTATCACCCAGTGGCTTGTCCTGTACAGAACTTTGCTCTAGTAACAGGATTGCTGTTGTTTTATTTTCTAGGCATCTGTAAAGAAGGCAGGCAGTCTGCCATTGCAATCCTTGGTGACGAACCATACTCGACTGTGACCGTAGACATTTTCTTCATTAAAAGATCCTCTTCGAAACTAATCCACCCAATCGCGAAAGACAGAATTAACCCCGTTCTGGTAAAGCTGACTTATTATCAGATCAGATCAGTTGCCATCTCCACAAGGAACGTTGGCTGAAATGGATCTCCTGACCTCTCTGTCTCCACAAAGGTAAATCTCATATATAACCTCCTATTTTCAGTTTGTCTCTTGATGTTATTCTCCCACTGAACAGGCTATTCTTCCTACATGCTTGCTACTCACCCTATCCTGTTCTTCATAATTTGTTTACCACTTCATTATATTGTGGCTCTGTCTTTCTACAGAGGAGCCTCGGTGGTGCAGTGGCTATCACGTTTGCCTCACCGTCCGGCAGTCACGTGTTTGAATCCCCGTCTAGATGAATTATTACAGCCAGCCTGAAATGGGCACCCGGAAATGGTGTGGGAAATAAAGGTGGCCAGTGTGATATTGACCATATTACACTTCAAGTGTCAATAGGTCTATACAATTATGGCACTGGCACAGTATACCAAATAGGTCCCACACCTGTAAATAGGTGCTTTGCTTTCATTGTCTTTCCATGATAACCGTCCTATTTCTCAATGAATACACATTTCAGCGGTATTCATTCTTTTCTCTAACTGCATGTTCGTAGTCTATGACTGCGCACCATTAAGCAATGTATGGTCAAAAACACATGATGATTCTCAGTTTTACCCGGTAAGATAGTAGGCATAATCGGTGTTTTTCTGTCTACGCTTCATTTCCAAAGCTTTACCTCATGTAGCTCCATTTCCGAAGGCGGAGTGACTCAAGGATGCCTCTAGCTGAATGGAGACCATCTGTGAGGCATGTTCTGGGTGGTATGATGTAGTCTTAAAACTTAAGACATCCAAGGATGATATACTTCCTTCACCCGAATCCTGGGATTGTGGATTGGGCGTCTGGTATTCACGGATAAGGGAGAAATATTACCAGGACCCATGTGAACATTGTCATATTTAAAAAAAAAAAAAGACAATCGGAAATCGAAAAGAGCAGGCCGAATAGTCACTATCCCGGCAAAATTACAAATTAGTCAAAACCTACCCACTAAAGAATATATACAGCATGGGTGATTCTGGTATACACATATTTTGGATGTTAAAGTGCTAGGAGTTCCGGCACTTTATTACGACTCTGTTTGTGTAACAGGAGACTGAGGCACTTATGGGAGTATCCATGTGCAATGAAGGCGAATCCTCACAAACCAGGTAATTCCATTTTCAATTACACATATATGAAGTGTTAACAGCGTTTGATTGTCTGGGGTTCGGATCTCAGTGACAACCACAGCTAGCTACAACCATGTCATCATATTGTTTCAGTATGACGTTCTCGTTGTCATCAAAGTAGAGGAGACTGATGGAGTAGAGTTTGTTAGGCACGCAACACGGCGTGTTGATGTTCTTAACCACGCCCAGGGCGTGCACTATACTCTGAACTGTTCGCGTGATTAGTTGGTTTCTGACTTTGACCCAAAGGAAACGGACACTCGCCGGCACAGTGATAAGCGTTGTAGCTGTTTGGAGATATGATCCACCCGGACCAGCCGATCTCTTCAAAGTCCACAAACATCTCATAGCGTGTACATGAACGTTTGTTATGGCGATATCGTAACGTATCGTAGGTTCGTTTCTTCCGCTCCGCAGTTTGATTTTTAGCGGCACGTTTGGATCTACTTAAAGGAGCTGTGCGGTGACCGCTGCGATCTCTCTCGTTCAACATCCGTATGGCGTCACGGAAGTCATCAGTCTTTCGATGCTGCTTCTGCCATTGACGTCTGAGGAAGTCCTCCTTGATTTCCATGTACTCTGTGGGAGATAACCGTTCATATATCAGAATACTAATACATGTTATATTTAAGAAGTATGAATTAGAAAGGGAAGTCCAGAAAAGGAATGAATTTCAGCGTAAGAATAAAATATAATAATATTGACATGGATAATATCAGGTACAAGATGCATCACAGAAATAATAGACAAAATAAGACAGGCACGCACTGCATTTATAAAATTAACAACGACTTATGCAACAAATCCGTGTCTTTGGAGATAACAAGCTAACCGTCACGCAAACATCAGTCTAGTGCACTCAATAGCAGCAGCAGCAGCAGCAGACAGCAGCACATGTGTGCACAACGCTCCAATTCAAAGCGAGCGAAGGAAAAAAAATTGTTTACAACACGTTCTACGTCAAATCTGTTAATAATCTTCTCTCGCTGTCTTCCTATATCTAGGAAGATTTATGTTATCATCTGCAAACGATGTGACATGAAATACATTGGCCAAACGGGCAGACGTCTTGCGGATCGTTTCAGGGAACACCTCAGGGACATCAATCAGGGCGCTGACAAACCTGTCCCCAACCATTTCAATTCCTTCAACCATAATGGAGCCGACGATGCATGTGTCACCGCACTAAAACCTTGCTTCTCCAATAGTGGCATCAGACTTAAAATTGAATGCCAACTAATCAACAATCTGGGATGCATCCACCCAGCCGGAATTAATACGGTTGTGGACGCTACAGTATAACTGTGGCATCGTCCCTAATTGTTCACACTATCTATTACTATGCTGTCCCCCCCCCCCCCATATCTAACTTAATTGTCCTCACCTTCCTATATTTTCATAGCAGACTGTTCACATATTTTTGGCTACTCCAATCCATTTTGGCAACCCATTTCTAATTCAGCTGGCCAAGTCACCTTTCCGGCCTCACGTGGCTAAGTTATAGATCGTGTGTTAGTGTATTGTGGTCTTTCGTTTCCTGTATCTCGTTGTTAGCTGTGTTGTCATTGACAAAGATTCTGAGAATCGAAACGTTTGTGTGTCGTATTGTATGCGTTCGTGTGTATTTTATCTTATTTTATTATTCATTTTTATATTTATTGAGTGCTTCTGATTTCGGATTTTTCACCTGTATTTCGCGACACGTGGATCTCCTTGTAAGGTATGTGCAACGTTTGTTGATGTTTAGTTCGTTTTTTCTCGCAGGAGTTTAAAATACCTATTTGTTTCCATTTCATATTGTTATATCCTGCTGCAGCCGCTGCTTTTTCTCTCTATTCCTATATCTATCTTTCCATAAATCGTTCAAGTTGCCACAACTTATTCCAATTTTTTTTCTCTTTGTGTTGCCAAAGCATGACAACTGTCGCTTTTTGATGTCTGTGATAAGATAGATGCCTTTGTGTCTTAAACTCTTTTCAAACATTAAGATTGCTGGTTTTGGCTGTCCAAGAAATTTTCAGCATTCTTATGTTAAACTACACCGCTGAACAAATTAGGAGGAACTTAGAAGCAACGGAGATGTGATTCCTGCGACTAATGTTGAGCATACCTTGGACTGCCAGAGTAACTAACAACTAATACCCCGAACAGGCTATTGAAAGTAGAACACTATAGGAAAGAGATAAACATAATGTTTTGGTCGTGTGATGAAAAGATTTGAGAACATTGCGACGACTGGAAACAAATCAGTGGAAAAAGAAGCTGAGGCAGACCTAGAAAAACGATGCTGGATGGTCTGAGACGACGGTATGGTGGGCGAGTAGGTAGGTGGGTAGGTATATAGGTATGTAGGTGTGAGTATGTACGTGTGAATGCATGTGTGTGTGTGTATTTATGTGGGTGTCTCTCTGTCTGTCTGTGTCTATATGTGTGCTTGTGTGTGTGCGAGCGTGCGTATGTGTGTATGCATGCATGCATGTGTGTGTGTGTGTGTGTGTGTGTGTGTGTGTGTGTGTGTGTGTGAATCTCCCTATCACATGCATCATAAGGAGAATTATTTCATAAGAAAAAGAGGAACAAAGACGAAGAAGAACAAGAAGGTGGGGTGGGAAAGAAGGAGGAAATAGAAAGAAAAAGGCAGAAGACGGAAGAAGACGAAGAAAGGAGGAGGGAGAAGGAAGGAAGGAAGGAAGGAAGGCAGGCAGGCAGGCAGGCAGGAAGGAAGGAAGGAAGGAAGGAATTAAGGAAGGAAGGAAGTGAAAAAGAAGAATTTCTGCAGTTTCCCTTATAGAAAAGAAAATCAGAAAATAAAAGGAAGGAAGGAAGGAAGGCAGACGGGCAGGCAGGCCAACGGGCAGACAGGCAGGCAGGTAGGCAAGCAGGCAGGCAGGCAGGCAGGAAGGAAGGAAGGAGGTGAAAAAGAAGAATTTCTGCAGTTTCCCTTATAGAACAGAAAATCAGAAAATAAGAGACCCACCCTCGTCATCGGGAGAAATGTAGTTAGGATGCCTTCTTTGTCCATCATCAGTGAAAACAACCAGAATTGGCTGTTTGCTGTCGTGGTGTTCATTGCGCTGGGCAAACCGTATATAGCTTCCATTGACGTGAACGCCAGCTGCTGTTTCCGTGGTCACCAGGAATCCTGGAAATACAAAAGCAAGAGTTAAATTTACAAATTTTCGTAACTTTTAAAGAGTGCCTGTATGTTTTCAGGTTTTATGCGGTATATTGTTTACACTCTTTGAGCTCATTAGTCGTTAGTCGTGGTTCCAGCTTTACGGGAAAGGGTCACCCCATAATGGCCCGCTCCTTTACCACTGGATATCACATTAAATGCTCCTCAATGTCCCATATGAAAATGGAACAGACAGCAGTCCCGACAAACCAACAACAGTTATCAGTTGGGGTATCTTCATTGCACTCTGGACAGGTCCATAGGTGCTAAAATCCCCCCCCCCCCAGCATATGCATCAGCGTCCGGTGGCTAATAGTGCCAGTTCTGTGTTGGTTGACGAGGCACCTCGTTTTCCCAATGTACTTCTCGCGCTTGGCCGTGCCGATTCTTACTCCCAAGTCTTTCATCTTGGACAGCGAAGTGGATTCATTGATGTCAAAGTCCTCTGTTCTCGCCATATCTTTAAGGGCGTTAATAACATCGGCACAATCCATGGACTGGCCATCTACAGGGGGTGCAGAGCCAGCCAGTTTATCAGCTCGTTCATTTCCATCGACTCCCGCATGTCCCGGGACGAAGATGAAGGTGACTTTACGGACAACAGACTTCCGCAGCGATTCAGTCCACTGTCTGCGTACAGCTCCAGCTTCGACCTTCTGAATCATGCTCATTGAGTCACTTAGTACACACACGGTGGTATAATGCTGTGATTCCAGCCATATGAAAGCCGGTGTAACTGCCATCACCTCCGTCGTCATGCTGCTCGTGGTCACAAAGTGGGCACCACTGGATTCATGAACGGTTCGGCCTGCTGAACGGGCTGCAAATGCCCACGCACTTCTCTGCTGCTTTACAACAGATCCATCTGTATAGATGAGCACTTCGGGGCTATCTGAGTGTTCATAGATGAGCGCGTTGACCTCTGCATTGACAGCGGCAGGGTTCTGCTCTCTGCACTGTCTGTCGAGTGTGATAATGCAGGAGAAAGTGCACTTAAAATCTGGAGGCAACAGCACCCATTCCTTGCCGGGGTTGATACTGGTAAGACTGCAGACCTGTCTGACGACATCTTCCGCCCGACCCATCCATGATTTGCCCCTCTTTAGCCTGTTACCATTTTCTCTGAATATAGCATCATGCAGAGGGTGCTGCTCATCTGCACTTATTTTTAAGTATGCACGAGCTCTCCAGATCTTGATCCTGTGTCCCATTGTCGGGAAGTCAAGGAGGTATCTCATTGCTACACAGCTGGTGTCTCTCGTGCAGCCCAAAATGATGCGCATGGCTTCGTTTTGTGCCTTTTCAAGTCTTCCAATCTGTGTATGGCTGACAGTGAGGATGGCCAGGGCATACTCGATGCGTGAAAGCACCAGTCCTTGGAACAGAAGTATTAGCAGTCTTTGCTCGATATTGGCAGTCGCCATGACTCTCATTGCTGACAAACCCTTTCGAGCTTTCGTTATGACATAGTCGACATGATCTCTGAAAGACAGGCTACTATCAAGCCTCACGCCAAGATATGTCATTGACTGGGTTCTACTCAAAATGTTCCCATCCATTCTTACCGCCGGCAGGTCTGTGTTCACAATATGGTAGTTTAGGGAGAACCATGTAACCGATGCCTTTGCAGGGTTGACAAGGGCGCCGGCATCAGCACACCATGAGTAAATTCGATCTAGTTTGCCCTGCATATCATTGGCAACCGCCTGTCTATCTCGACCAACAACAGCATAGGCATACATGTATAAGGCCGCTGCCAGAATGCCAACACAACAGTCTGTCTCTAAAATTATAGTTTATCGTCGATGAAAGCGACAGTCACTGGAAAACCAGCAATTGCATACACATTAGTGTATAAGGCAAAATCAGCTAGTTCAGCAACCAACTGTCCGCAATTTTTCTGAACATGCAGTTCACAATATAAACAACTGCTTGCAGACGTTAAAACATTCCGCATGAAATCCACAGCCCGCAGTGTCTCTATACGCACTTAATTCAGTAGCTTATCGATGGGACTATGTACAGCCAATCCAGCATGAGGAAAATGCTTAAGGAAACCGTAGCCAGAAGCAAAAACATCCCAGAGGCCTTAACAGATTCAATGCTAAACGAAAGGTAGGTTTGGACCAAACCAAAATGGATAGCGGAAAATAGGAAGTAATAGTGTGTCACAGTTAGAACTTAAAAGTTGTTGGTAGCAGACATGTTGTATTATATATCAAATTACAGGGGGTTGCTTAGGGAAAACTACTGTATATAAGCCCATAGTAGATACCGGAAGTCGCTTAAGACGATTAATACTCCAATGGAAATTAATCCTCCCGTGTGTTGCCGGGGCCCATAGGGGAAGCAAAGAATAGCAACACTGTAGCCTACCACGCATGTTGTAAGAGGCGACTACGGAGGCTTGATGGTTCCGTCGCCCTGCTACTGAGTGAGTGCGTGGCGCGACACTGTGAGCTGTGAGTTTCGTGTGAAATGCTTTTGAATCTGCCTGAGGTTTTTTGGAATGTGACTGCATGTTCGGAGTGATGGCAGGTGGCTATGTTCCAGAGGTGACCGGTTTTTGCCTTATACAGAAATGCGTGGCTGCTGGGCTTCTGGTTGACTGCCACTGCCTTCAGCGATGAACTGTATTGTCGTGGACTGTGTGGGTGAACATCTAGGAAACATTCAGATAGGAAAATGACTGCCGATTCTATCAGAGATGAATAGGGTGTTTCGTGGGGGACTGGTGTGTTGACATTCTGGTGGCGGCATTATGCACAGTGTATCTGTGCGGGCTGTTGTTTGTCGAGACTCCTGTCTTTTCCACTTTTCACATTGGACAGTGGGGAGCGTTTTGTGTGATATTCACTGGCACAGGAACGGAGCATAATGGGGACGACCCGTTGCTGTGAAGTTGGAACTGCGACTAACTAACATGGAAATTAATCAGTTAACAGCTCATTATGGTCAAGCCGTTTGACTCGGGCTGTGAAGGTTGTGGGTTCGATTCCGGGCCGCGTCCTTCGGTTCACGAGTAAAATTTTTCGGAGACTCCTGTGGGTTGTCGCTAGAGCTACGGAGTTCGTGCTTTGTGTGACGCTTTCCGCGCTGCGGAAAGAGACCGAGCCATATGGGATAAAACCCGGTGAAATGAAATCGACCCTGTCGACTTTTAAGCGACTTTTTTTTAAACAGCTCAACATAAAGTACAGACATATAAAACTATTCAAGTACATATATCTCGTAGTATCTATTCTGCATCTTTTAAGCTAATTATCTTTTAGGTGGTATAGACTAGACTCTCTAAAAAGAATATAGACTCTTCAGTATAGATAATGTAGACTAGATATCTTTGAAATGACAACTGCCATTTCAGTATAGATAGAGTAGACTAGACATCTTTAAAACTACTTTGTGTATATATAGTATAGACTAGATATTTTTTTTTCTAAATAGATACTTCAGTATAGTGTAGACTAAGTTCTTTGAAACTATTTCGCGTATAGATAGTAATGACTAATCATTGTATACTACGTCAGTTATAGAAAATATAGACTGAGATTCGTTGTCATCATCATCATGTGCCACGCCGATAAGCGTGGGCGGTCACGTATTTTCACTTGATCACCAGTCTTGGATCAGGTCAATGTTCACATCTCGATTATGCCATGTGGCCAAACTATCCATATAATTATCTATTTGCCTTCCCTTTGCTCTTTTCCCACCAATCTTGCCAGTTGTCACTATATTTTCTAGTTTATTTCTTCTCTTGACGCGCCAACAAAATCTTGACTGTTTACGTCCAATTTCTCGAATCGGTTTACGCTTTTCTGTTGATTCTTTAAGGACTTGCTTACTGAATGTTTTGTCTGTCCATGGTATATAGTACAGATATACAACTTTAACAAGACAGACATACAAAACAATTTAGAACGCGGCTAAAAACTAACTCCTGCGTCAACTCACATAAAAACGAAAATTCGATCGGTTATAATAAAATAACGGGGTCGTTAAAGTGTGCCAAGCAAACAATCACACAGGACAGTAAAAAATAAATAAATAATAAACATAATAGATTATGTTATTTAGTTGCCCTAAAGGGCAAAACAATTCGACACCAAATATCCCGACAACATTCATCCATGTCCTCTGCATTATCTTTCCGTTAATCCCTAGTTAATGAGAATTGGCCGACACGGATGTCTGGGACATATCAATTATTAAGGTGGAGATAATGACAGCGAGGAATGCTGCAGGGCTGTGGAACAATAGGCATTCGCACAAGCTAGATTACAGCATTTATGAGATGGTATGGTCAGTTCTTTGTTGTCGTCGCCTCCTCCTCCTCCTCCTGCTGCTGCTGCTGCTGGTGCTTCTTCTTCGTCTTCTTCTTCTTCTTCTTCTTCTTCTTCTTCTTCTTCTTCTTCTTCTTCTTCTTCTTCTTCTTCTTCTTCTTCTTCTTTCCTTGCTTTGCGCCAAAGTCTCCATCATCATCATCATCATCATCGTAATCATCATCATCATCATCATCATCACCATCATCATTATCATCGCCATTTGTTCTCCTTCCTCATCTTCTATCTGGTTCCTCTTTCACGTCGATTGCATCGTACCTAGCTATGGACCTCAGAGGTCAGTGTATCCGATGTCAACATAAAGGTGTGTAATGTTTGTATCATCTATACGGCTTCTATCCGGGCTAGCGGGTTCCATCCACCTATGGATAGGTGTTCTTTCCTCACAATGTTGCCACTACAGCTGCTCTGCATCCTACTCTTTGCGATGTGGAATGCTTAACATGTTCTATCTCCGCTGTCCCCAAGCTCGTCGTAATATGTTCTTTCACATTCCAAGATTCACCGTCATACAGCAAAACAGATACAAATTTCCTAGTTAATCCAAACAGCCAAGCATGATGGGATTGATTGTGACGTCATGTAAACGAGATGTAACTAACTTACTCTCTTAACAGATAAAATAACAACAATTAGATATGTGTAACTCCTGCGTAAAATTTTTTTTTATAAAGACACGGTGTACATATCTTACAACGGACGACATTTCGGCAACGGAAATCACGTTGTAAAAATTAAATTATAATAATATTTTTATTTTTAAGATTAGGCCTACTATTATTGTGGCTGGCCGAGTGGCTAGAATGTCGGATTCTCCTTCGGGAGACCCGGTAAGGTTGGAGTTTTTTTTCTCTCGGGAGCAAAAAGAAAACTCCAACCTGCACAGTTCGCGGCGACTGCATTAGCCAGGCGGCCTTAATTCCTCAGGCTCAAGACCCCCTGCCATACACAGCAAGGTACTATATTGGCAGTAAATGACAGACAGTTATCATTGTTATATTTACCCTGTGATTTTCTTTTCAAGTTTTGTGTTCAGTGTAAGGTATGTACACTGTCTGTTTATTATCTCTCACTTTTTCGCAGGAATTACACATACACAACTGGTTTTATTTTGTATTGCTGTAGCCTTCTACCAATACCAATACTAAAGAACAAACATGTATCAATATCTACTAAGAAAGCACTTTACAACACAATCTTCCTACCAACTCTGTGCTACCAATGCCAAACCTGGACAATGACAGAAAAAGAGAAAAGAAAAATCACAACAGAAATGAGATTCCTGAGAAGAATACTCAACGAATCAAGAAGAGATAAGATCAGAAATGAAGAAATCAGGACTAAAGTGGGGGTTAAAGCTGCTCTAGATTTTATTAGAAAGCAGCAAGTCAAATGGTTTGGCCACGCAAGTAGGTTACCAGTCAACAGCATGCCACAACAAGCAATGATGTACAGACCAGATGGAAACAGAGGAAGAGGCCGACCACGTAAACGTTGGACGGAGGGAATAGCAGAATCCATGGGAATGTCGATATATGAAGCCCATAACCGGGCACTCTCACGAAGTTTATACTTCACCTCGACACCGCAAGGTACAGAGGAACACGATGAGATTAGATGAGATAGCCTTCTACACCGTTATTTCTCTGATCTCTTAACATATACTTTTTTTTTAGATATGCGTGAAATGAAAACATGTACCGGAACAGATGCAGAGGAAGGTAGCTAAAGAAAATTCTTGACAGTCTTTCATTAAATCATTGAAAAAACATCAGCACATTTTATTGTGGATCGGGAGATATTAAGAAATAAGATAGGCAACGCCGGTTGGCTAGGCACTTGATAATGATGATGCTCTCTGAAACGAAATTAACACTGAGGAAATTGATGTGTATATTGCAGCAAACGAACGCGCACGTTTAGTGAAAGGAAGTAATTAACATGTCACAGTGGCACACAAAAACATCCTCCCTTCAACTTGGTTTTACAGAAAAATGCTGCAGTTTTTACACGATGAACAAATGAGAAAACCTACATTTTTTTAAATTCATGTTATTTCGAGCAGACATATGATTTACTGCAGTGTATTTCGAATATAGAACAAGAAATGGATGACTGGGGCTAACAGTAGATGTTGACTGTAAAGCTCCATGTACATATTTTAGTTGTATGTCCTTTACAGGACGTGTGTACTGTAATCAACCCAACATTTATTGGCTGTATTGTGATTGACTAGGACAATTTAGTTGTCCAGTAAGTTGCTATTTCACAATAAGGTTGGCGGGGAAGAGAAGATTAGGGAGATCAAAAGAGAAGCATGTTAATTTGGCATTATGGCAAGGAATAAAGACGACTTCCGAAATGATTCGCGGCACAAGAGACAGAAGACTGGGCAGACACGGTCACCAACACCATGCGGCAAGGAAGAATCCTGCATTGCTTTCTGAATGGCATGCTTCCTAATCGGACGCCACTGATTACGAACCCCAAACTCCGTATATCAGGTTATTGTGAAAAGCAGTTTTGCTACCACCTATGCCGGCTCCCTGGAGAAGGTGTTACGGACGCAGTTCGTAATCTACATACCCGCGTTCGAAACACAGCTGTGGGCGATTTGGCAGCAGACCGCCTTGCGTTGTGTTTTTTTTAACGAATTGGTATGGGTGCCGATCGTTCAGAAAGCAATGGCAAACTACTGAACGTAAACTTGCAAAGAGATCACAAACAGCCACAAAATGCTGGGGTCGACAACGACGTCCTGTAAATAATATACAACTAACTTTTTTTTTAAAAACTATGCTACAGCGTGTACATATTTACCAAACGATAATTAATGTTATACTTAGAACAGGGCATTAGGTTTTATGAAATTAATAGTTAATTTAAAAATATGAGGTATACTAAGTTTGCATATCCTTTACAGGACGTCCCAGTCAACCCCATTTGTTGACTGTGTGATTTTTTTGGCAAGTTTACGTTCATTAGTTTATCACAGCTTTCTGAAAGACCGGCACGCATGCAATTTTATAAAAATCAACATAGGGTAGACTGCTTCCAAATCTTCCGTAGGTGTGATTTGAATGCGGGATTAAGAATTGCTCCTGTAACCCCCACAGAACTGGCGAAGCAGACTAAGCTGACGTTTGTTTTATATAGACGACTAGAAGAAAGAAACAGATTTCAGAGGACAAATTAGAATAGCTAAATCTGCTGTCTTCGTTAAATGATTCTTACAAACAATGTCGGATTTAATAGACGAAGCTGTGACACAGGTGTTAAGTAGATGTCTGACCGAGGTAGTGGAACACAGGCCTCAAGATCCCATCGACTACATAGCACATTGTTTATACAGGTATGCTCATTAGGAAATGGATATACAGGTATACTAATTAAGAAATATATATACAGGTTTTTTTCCCCCGCGTTTCAATCCTGTTTCAGGATATTGCGGTCAACACCAGCATCTTTCAACTGTATGTTGATTCCTAGGCTAGATTACGCTCATCAGCACGCCACGACTTTCTGAGCGACCGGGCTCCATACTCTCATAAGTCACTAGCGCGACTCGAACCGCTTCCAATTCTCGTGCGCTCACGTCAACCTCGAGAGTATTCGGGGTTGCGGAGAAAGCTGCTAACACCTCGGCCAGGGAGTCCGGCATATATATATATATATATATATATATATATATATATATATATATATATATATATATATATATATATATATATATATATATATATATATATATATATATATATACAGGTATGCTAATGTTAAAATTGGATATACCGGTATGCTAACATAGAAATGGATATACCGGTATGCTAACATAGAAATGGATATACAGATATGCTAACATAGAAATGGATATACAGGTATGCTTATTTATTTATTTAAAAAAAAAAAATGGATATACGGGTATGCTTATTAAGAAATGGATAAACCGGTACATAAGTTAGGAATGGGTATACAGGTCTGCCGCCTTTTTCTAAGTTTTCATGCGATCTACTTCTTGAAGAATTGTATCCGATCCACCATTGGTGCTCATTGCACAACCCTCAAACGCCATATTTCTGATGCTTTCAGAAGTTTCTTTGCTCTTCTGCTTGATATAGTGAAATAAAAAATACGCCACGAGCTGTTCTAGGTATATGGTGCTCGTGTCATATTCTTAGACCAATCAGCACTCAGTTTGTGATTTGATAAATATCACTCTGGTGGCTTTTATTTCCAGTGAAATTTCCCGGCACATAGTTTAGATTGGATCGACCCGAGAGACCAGTTCAGCGGATAAAATCCCTACTTCAGAAGGAGTTCGAACACATGACCATGAGGCGGGCAATTAAGCGTGCTAGCCACTGCGCCACAGTGGCTGTCTAATTGGTGATATAAAGTAAAGGACCCCCCCCCCCCCCTCCCCCTATCCATGCCCCGAGGGGTCACGGGTATAGGGTCAGTAAATGACCTAGAGTTGTACTGAGTATAGTTAGTTAGTTGACAGATTTTTCTCATTGCACATCGAACCATTCAGTCCATAAGTGCTCGCATCCCCTCCTCAGCAAATCCCGCAGCGTGTAGCGGCTAACGACACCAGTTCTGTGTTGGTTTATTAATCTTCTTTGTCTTCCTGCGTTGTAAATTGTAAAAGAGCCTTTACTAACACCTCACTGTTGTAAAATAGTCCTTTACTAACACTTCACTGTTGTAAAAGAGTCCTTTACTAACACTTCACAGTTGTAACAGAGCCTTCAATAACACTTCACTGTTGTAAAAGATTCCTTTACTAACACTTCACTGTTGTAACAGAGCCTTTACTAACACTTCACTGTTGTAACAGAGTCCTTTACTAACACTTCACTGTTGTAACAGAGTCCTTTACTAACACTTCACTGTTGTAACAGAGTCCTTTAGTAACACTTCACTGTTGTAACAGAGTCCTTTACTAACACTTCACTGTTGTAACAGAGTCCTTTACTAACACTTCACTGTTGTAACAGAGTTCTTTACTAACACTTCACTGTTGTAACAGAGTCCTTTACTAACACTTCACTGTTGTAACAGAGTCCTTTACTAACACTTCACCGTTGTAACAGTCCTTTACTAACACTTCACTGTTGTAACAGAGTCCCTTACTAACACTTCACTGTTGTAACAGAGTCCTTTACTAACACTTCACTGTTGTAACAGTCCTTTACTAACACTTCACTGTTGTAACAGAGTCCTTTACTAACACTTCACTGTTGTAAAAGAGTCCTTTACTAACACTTCAGAGTTGTATTTAACACCTACAGTAAGGCGATTTGCACAACGACTGCTATTGTTGTTCTATACAGGCATGCTGGCTGTGAAATAGAGTATCACAACAAAAGAATCACCCAGACAGAGATGGAGCTATTCAAGTTGCAGCTGCTAGAAGAAGAAGAACTGCGAATGGAAAGACTTGCAGAAATAAAACAATCCATTCGAGAACTCAAAGAACAACTACAACAAGAAGTGCAGACACGGGAAAGCTTCTTAATAGAACAGGCCCAAAGAACAAAGAAAAGGTCTACAGAACATGATCATGTTAGATTCCTTGATGACAGGAAAAGCAAGGATACGACCCAACAAGGTGAAACAAGCAGTTCTCGCGAAGACAGGCAGCGTCGTTGACCATCGACAAATCAAAACAAGTAAAATTCAGGAAAACCCAAGATAAATGACGTCCTATATTCAAGTGGACAATTGTTCGGCAAACACGGGTGCAATGTCGTACGTTTTCTAAATTATGAAAGAAACGAACAAGTTTTCATGAAATGCAGACCAAAGAGAAACATTGACTCAGATTTGTTTCCAAGCCAAAGCTGCGCATAGAAGATGAATATCTGAGCTTCACCTGATAAACATTAACTCTTAGCATACTTTGCGCCACTTGTAAAAGTATTGATTGATCTAAAAAATAGACGAAGCCACTTGAAACTGTTTGGTTGTTATCGTTGTTGCTATATATTGTTGTCATTGCAAACTCCGTCATTTCTAGTTGTTTACTAATGTCCGTTTGAACATCAAAGAAAGCTAACCAATAAGCAGTATCGTGTCTCAGAAACTACATTACTTTGCCAACATTAAATGTCACAGAGACTTGGAAGGAGCAGTTTTTTGTTTCGTTTTGCGCTCGCTCGCTCGCTTTGAACCCAAGCATAGTCCATACACACTACTTCTAATAGTGCTGCACTGAACTTTGCGTGTAAATTAGATTTCCCTATTAATCAGACGAATCCACTCCGACTTCAGAGGCACTTGTAATGTACGTCCCCAAGTCAAGGACGAGAGATCAGCATTTTAGGTCAACTGTCCGGTGTAGGGGTTGAACCCCTTACCTCGGCATCAACACACCGGATGTTTAAGAACACGCGTTCTTATGCATTCTGCCATGCTGACCTCTGGAAGGACCAGTGATGGAAAGCATAGATACAAGAAGATGCGCGGGCCAACCATCACGAAATCAATTGGGGAACCCATTGAGGCCACTAAAACAGTTCATAAATAAACACACATAGTATTGTTTGGCACTTATAGACGGAGAAGAAGGAAGTAGAGATTAGAGGACGCAAAAGACAACATAAAATTTGAAAGCCATGGGCGAGAAAGTGCATGGGGCAAGATTCATGGCGGAGATCGGGAAATTTCTCTCCGCGACGACAGCGACGTTTGGTAAAGAACACGGCGAAGTATTGTACGAAATGATTACGTTTGGTCCTACTCTCTCTCTCGCTCCCCCTCTGTCTCTCTCCCCCTATGTCTCTGTCCCTGTCTCTCTCCTCCCTCTGTCTTTGTCCTTCTGTCCCTGTCTCTCTCGCTCCCGTGTCACTGTTCCTATGTCTTCCTCCGTCTCTTTCTCTCTCTCCTGTCTTTCTTTCTCTTTATCTTTCTCTGGCTATGTGTCTATCCCTCTGTCTATATCTCTCTCTCCCTCTATATATGTCTCTCTCCCCAGTCTCCATTTCTCTGTCTGTCTGTCTCTCCATCTGTCTCTGCCTCTCCCTCCCTGTCTGTCTCTCTATGCCTCTGTCACTGTCTCCCTATGTCTCTCTCGCTCCCTCTTTCACTGTCTCTGTTCCTCTGTCTCTCTCTCCCCCTCTGTCTCTGCCTCTTTCCCTATCTATCTCCCTCTTTCTATGTCTCTCTCCCTCTGTCTCTCTACCCCTCTGTCTCTATCTCTCTCTCCTTCTGTCACTGTCTCTCTCTCCCCATCTATCTCTCTTCCCTCTGTTTCTGTCTCTCTATCATCATCTCTCTCTCTCTGTGACGTCTCTCTCTCTCTCTCTCTCTCTCTCTCTCTCTCTCTCTCTCTCTCTCACACACACTCTAATTGTGCATGTGTGTATGTGCGTATGTTTGTGTGCTTCATACGTTGTTTAGCTTCTGAAGGTATTCCCGGGCTAATTTTGGTTTGCTGTTTTGACGTAAGTTATATTTACGTTCGCTATTTTACGATTTTCGAAGAAAAAATGAGGGGAAGAGGCGTGCATATGCTAGCTGACGCGTTTAAATAGATTTAATTATTTTAAATTTAAAAAGAAACAAGTATGCAGCTTTGTACAACTAATCGAATAGGAACAGGTACGCAGCCTTGTACAACTTAAAAGTCGCTTAAAATTCGACAGGGTCGACTTCATTGCATCGGGTTTTATCCCATATGGCTCGGTCTCTTTCTGCAGCGCGGAAAGCGTCGCACCAAGCACGAAGTCCGTAGTTCTAGCGATAACCCACAGGAGTCTCCGAAAAATTTAACTCGTGAACAGAAGGACGCGGCCCGGAATCGAACCCACAACCTTCCGAGCCCGAGTCAAACGGCTTGACCACTTCGCCACGGAGACTCCTCTTGTACAACTAATCGAATAGGCACAAGTATACAGTCTTGTACAACTAAGAAAGTTAGTTGCACGCCCTTTAAATGACGTCGCAATCAACCCTAGCATTTATTAGCTACTTGTGATTTACTGGTCAATTGTATGTTCAGTAGTTTGAGATTGATTTCTAAAATGCCCACGCTCACCTTATTGAAATCAACGCAAAGCGATCTGCTCCAAAATCGGCTTCCGCTGATTTCGAACACTTGACCCGGTATGTTGGTGAACTGTGAAACTGCGTTCACCAACCATTAAACCACAGAGTCTGTCTGCACAACTAATACGTTCACTAACCATTAAACCACAGAGGCTGTCTGCAAAACTAATGTATTCACTAACCATTAAACCATAGCGACTGTCTGCACAACTAATGTGTTCACTAACCATTAAATCACAGAGGCTGTCTGCACAATTAATACGTTCACTAACCATTAAACCACAGAGGCTGTCTGCACAATTAATACGTTCACTAACCATTAAACCACAGAGGCTGTCTGCACAATTAATACGTTCATTAACCATTAAATCACAGAGGCTGTCCGCACAACTAAAGTGTTCACTAACCATTAAACCACAGAGGCTGTCTGCACAATTAATACGTTCACTAACCATTAAACCACAGAGGCTGTCTGCACAATTAATACGTTCACTAACCATTAAACCACAGAGGCTGTCTGCACAATTAATACGTTCACTAACCATTAAATCACAGAGGCTGTCCGCACAACTAAAGTGTTAACTAACCATTAAACCACAGAGGCTGTCTGCACAATTAATACGTTCACTAACCATTAAACCACAGAGGCTGTCTGCACAATTAATACGTTCACTAACCATTAAACCACAGAGGCTGTCTGCACAATTAATACGTTCACTAACCATTAAACCACAGAGGCTGTCTGCACAATTAATACGTTCACTAACCATTAAACCACAGAGGCTGTCTGCACAATTAATACGTTCACTAACCATTAAACCACAGAGGCTGTCTGCACAATTAATACGTTCACTAACCATTAAACCACAGAGGCTGTCTGCACAATTAATACGTTCACTAACCATTAAATCACAGAGGCTGTCCGCACAACTAATGTGTTCACTAACCATTAAATCACAGAGGCTGTCTGCACAATTAATACGTTCACTAACCATTAAACCACAGAGGCTGTCTGCACAATTAATACGTTCACTAACCATTAAACCACAGAGGCTGTCTGCACAATTAATACGTTCACTAACCATTAAACCACAGAGGCTGTCTGCACAATTAATACGTTCACTAACCATTAAATCACAGAGGCTGTCCGCACAACTAATGTGTTCACTAACCATTAAATCACAAAGGCTGTCTGCACAATTAATACGTTCACTAACCATTAAACCACAGAGGCTGTCTGCACAATTAATACGTTCACTAACCATTAAATCACAGAGGCTGTCCGCACAACTAATGTGTTCACTAACCATTAAATCACAGAGGCTGTCCGCACAATTAATACGTTCACTAACCATTAAATCACAGAGGCTGTCCGCACAACTTTTTTGCCTGTTTATTAATTGTCCAGGATTCACAACCGTATGTTAAAACTGGTTTCATGTAACATGCAAGAACTCTTTTTCTAACTTTCAAGGGCGACTTATTGCACAAAACGTTCTTCATTTGATAGAATGCAGTTTTTGCTTGTCCTATTCTGTTCTTTATCTCAGTGATGCATCTTCCATCTGATGTTATCCATGGGCCTAGATATCTGAATGCTCCAAAGCGCACAACTAATAGGACACATAACAGATTAGAGCATTCCAGAAACTTACCAAAATTGTTGGTTATTCCCGTCTGCCAGCTCAAAACTGCAGACGTCACGTTGAAAACGTACCATCCATGGGCATGCGCACTGACTCTTCTAGCATCCAACAAGCGTAGGCCATGTTGTTGTGTCATCTCCCGAATATCTAGGACTTCGTATATCTTTATCTGAAAATATACGTATAGTGTATGTAATATATATATATATATATATATATATATATATATATATATATATATATATATATATATATATATATATATATATATATATATATATATATATATATATATGTTATTGTCTTTGAATTCTTATTTTGCTCTCTATCCTCCATTGGTTCATAGGCCCTCAACTAGCTCACCCCATGCAGATATACCTATCTTTAACTATCCCATGAAGCTCTGTCCATGCCATTCCTAAATTGTTCATTTTTGTTTCTACTTCTCTTCTCCATCAGTAATGACCGCACTGATGGAGAAGGGGGTCAATCCCAGGTTGGTGAACTGGATAGCGGCCGTCCTACATTCTCGTCGGATTGCTCTCCGCTTGGGTGCATGGACCTCGGAGCCACATATTTTAATCCCGGGACTGCCACAGGGATCCGCAATCTCACTGGTGCTCTTTAACGTGTATACGAGAAAAATTGCAAACATAGAAGCACCAGGGGTTGGAAGGATACTAACATTTGCAGATGATGTTCTTGCATATAGGCAGGCGAGAGATAGGGAGAAAACAGCCCAGGAGCTACAAGCGACAGTAGACAAAGTGATTGACTGGTGCACTGAAATGGGTGCTGTCATCCACCCGGAAAAGGCAGCTGTTTTGTGGTGCTCTCTGGACAACAGGATTGTGAGAGCTGATGTTCCAAGCCTCACGATACATGGTGGAAGCGTCAACAGAGAGAACAAACTGAAGTATCTGGGAATCACATTTGACAGGAGTCTATCCTTCAAGGACCATGTGGAGACGGTTGTGACAAGATCTCAAAAGGGACTCAACGCACTTAAAACTATGGCTGCAATGGACATAGAGCAGAGAATGCTTTTCAGGCTATACCAGCACTTGATCCTCTCAGCCATTGATTATGGACTAGGACTGCTCACTGTCTCAAAGAGTCAGCTGGTGAGATTGGAGAGCATACAGAACGAGGCTATGCGAGTCATTCTGGGATGCACCAGAGACACCCCAGTAGTATGTATGCGGTATATCCTTGGTTTGCCGACTGTTGCTGGTAGGCTCAAGATGTGCAGGCGAAGGCATACCTCAGAGTAGCTGCTGACACAGATCACCCGTTGCATGAGGCGCTGGACGCAGTTAAGGGCCAGCGACTGATAAGAGGGAAATCATGGATGACTCAGGCGGAGGATACGATCAGACAGGTGTGCCCCTTGGAGAACATTAGGCGAGGAGAGGAGTGGGTCAGAGTGCCAGTGGAGCAGTCAGACTTGTGCAGAGTTATAATCACATTGAGCCGGGAGTGCAGGGAGTGGCCAGCAGGGGCCACAGAAGTGGAAATCCAGCAATTAATTCAGGATAATGCTCGCCCGGGTGATGTGATTATCTACACAGATGGTTCGGTGTTGAGAGGTAGTAGAAGTGCCTGGGGTTTCTTGGCAAAGGCACGACGTTTAATTTTAATGGTCGACGTTTGGTGCAGGAGAGCTTGGTATATGATACCACAACATCTAGCTTAAGAATGGAGGTAGAGGCAGTCAGTGAAGCTTTCCGCTGGATAAAGAATACGATACACACACACATCGTGATTGTAACTGACTCAGAAAGCATGCTGAGTAGGGTGAGGACAGGCAAGTTTCGTGCCGAGTGGCTTGCTTCGCTTCGGAAGTCACGGGTGGCAAGCATCGTCTGGATCTTTTCTCCGGGGCATGCTGGTGTGCTGGGGAATGAACAGGCAGACAGATTGGCTGGCTCTGCAAAACTTGGTGGAGTATTGATGCATGATAAGGCAGACGTGGTTGCGGCCTTGTGGGAGCACGTGTACACCACGGAGGAGCAAATGGATCACCATGGTCTGGCAAGAATGCGACAGCGTGGAGTGACGAGGGGATCTGGCCGATGCTCGACGCTTAGAGGAAAGGTGAGACGCACATATAATCAGATTGCTACTGGTACTATTGGGAGTGGAACTCTTCGCTGGCTTCTGAGGATGGGGACGGAACGCTTATGGGAATGCCCCGAATGCTGTGATGTCGGTTCTTAAATCAATCAATCAATCTATCAATTCTCCATCAGTAGTATTTTTTTTTGCCCTGGCCATGCGGGAGTATGGGGGTATTAACAGGCTTATAGGCTAGCAGGGAATGCACCTCTTGGTGGTAGATTACCTATGGACAAAGGAGAGGTGGCCGGGCGCCTGTGGGACCAGGTGGAGAAGCCGGGGGAACAGATTGAGAACTCGTATGTGGAAAAAATGATATTGCGGGAGATTGGCAGGGGCTCTGGGAGAATCTCAAAACTGAGACCTGGAGAACTTCCAATCAGATATCGGTGGGAACGATTAGTAGTATGACTCTTCGCTGGTTGTTGAACGAGGGGACGGAGCGAGTATGGAAATATCCTGAGTGCAGTGATATTGATTGTTCGCTCAACTCAACTCAAGTCAATTCTCCGTCAGTATTTAGGTCTTCCTCTGTTTCTTTTGTCCCGTGGGTTCCAGACTAAGATTTGACTATGTATATTGTTTTCGGTTTACTGTCTTGTAAAGATAGACATGATTGTTAATCATAAGTCTCAATCAATCAATCAATCAATCAATCATGTGCCATGCCGGAAAGCGTGGGCGGTCATAACTCGCAATTTCACCAGAGTCGTGCATCAGCTCAGTGTTCCTGTCTCGTTCATGCCATGTGGCCAAGCCATCCAGGTATTTTCCTCTCGGTCTTCCCCTTGGTCTGTCCCCTTCGATCTTGCCAGTTGTCACTAAGTTCTCCGATCCATTTCTTCTCATAACATGTCCAACAAATTTTGACTGTCTACGTCTAATTTCTCTAATCAATTTACGATTGTCATTTGTCTCCTGTAGTACTTGGTCATTGGTTTTTCTGTCTGTCCGTGAATCAAAAGTCTGCACAAACCAAATGGGAGTGCAATATATTGAATCTGATTACTTTAATATAAACACAACGCAATGTTTCGATTATAACATCCTCTTTTGGCAGACAAGACACACAATGTCAATTAGCAGCTGATACGTGCCAGTTTTTTCTCAATGTCCAGATCTTGTAGCATATTAGCAGTTTTCGTCCTATTGCTCCACGATATTCTACAGTGTTTTCTGTAATAGTTATCTTCAAAAACGCCGATGTTCTTCTACAGTGATTGCCAAATGGTTCACGACTCACGTCCGTATATTGATGCGTTTTATCCAAGAACTTACTTAAAGGTGTTTGCTGGTGGGGCGTCATAGGTTCTTGATACTGTTTAACCTCTATATGGCTATGGCCAATAGTAAATCTGGTATCTTGTATAGCACGTGCAATATGAACTAGAAAATAATACCACAAATCTATTTTATAACACCTACTATATGAAATAGTAGAAGAAGAATAATGTCAGATGTAAGACATCTCCTTTCCTCCGTTAGTCTGCGGGACATCCTTGCAAGCAGGTGGTAGATTGAGTGTGAAAGCAGCGGAAAGATTATTGTTGGTTATGGTCTGCACTCTGCGGTGATAGGCAGATGATTTCATCAGTAGAGACAATGGCTATGGCCACCGACTAGTACAATCACTGCCCAGAAGGGAAACAACGGCAAATAACCTTCTGCGAAACTTGCCAAGAAACCCAACAACCCTGACGTCAATCCAAAAGAATAGTGAAAATCACAACTTATATCTTCTTCTTCTTCTCTTCTTCTTCAGTTTTCCGAGCCATTGAGGTTCTTTGCTGCAAATACAATCCGTCTCCATTCGTCTCTCTGGTGGACCTTCTCTTGCCAGTCGTTGATTCCAAGTGCTTGTAGGTCTGTACATGTATTATCTCTCCACCGTCTTCTTGGTCTACCTCGGGGTCTACGGTCATCTTAACATAGCAAAAACAAAGATAATGCATACAGATAAAACTAATATGGAGAAAGAAATATATGTTAATGAGGATGCTTGCTTGCTTGTGTTCGTTGGATTGAGCTCCAACGCGAGATCCTGTTGTCCAACATCAGTGTGATGTCATACAGGACCTGAGGTTTGCGTGAGTATCCATTGTCCCATGTCTGGCTTATTGGTGTGCAGACTGGTGGTTCCTCGCCGTACGGGCAGACACTCTCCGACTTCGGAGGAATCGGCGATCCTACTGACTTTAGCCAGGACCCCGAAGGGACCTGTTGTCCAGGACGCTCGACGAGGACGCGTGAATAGGTCTTGGCCAGTATATAACCCGGCCCTGGTGCCTTGGAAACACCTCTGCGTCCCGTAGTGAGGATAAATTGGAGGTGGTGAACAATTTAGAATATCTTGGGTCATTAATTACCAACAATGATGACACAATTAAGGAAATTAAAAGACGAATATCTATTGCCCTTCAGAAACTAAAACAACTGAATAAATTGTGGAGAGAGACAGAAAGAACTACAAAAATTAGATTTTTAGGAGCATGCATCTTTCCATTGCAACATACGCCTGTGAGACCTGGACACTTACCAAACAAGCTGAACGGCGTATAAATGCCTTTGAACATAAATGTTATAGACGGGTTCTAAAACAATCTTGGATACAGAAAAGAACAAATGCATCCATACGACAAGAACTGAATACTGAAAAAAGTTGGTCACTAAAGACGAAAAAGAAAAAGAACAGAAGAACAGAAAAGAACAAATGCATCCATACGACAAGAACTGAATGCTGAAAAAGGTTGGCCGCTAAAGACCATAAAACAAAGAAAATATAAATATTTTAGTGGCTTAAAACGTCATAGAAGATTGGAGATAACAATAATTGAGGGGTAAATGCCCGGGAAGAGAAGAAGAGGAAGGCCAATGCGAAGATGTGTGCAGGATATGACAGATGCTCTCCAGATGGGTGTATCGGATGAGGGACATCTTGCTCCAGATGGGTGTATCGGCAGCGGGACATCTTGCTCCAGATGGGTGTATCGGACGCGGGACATCTTGCTTATGACTGAGAAGTTTTCCGGAAGGTTGTTATGGGAGCGAGGTTCTGCAAAGGACATGCCACTGAATGAATGTAAAGAATAATACCACATATTCCTTTTATAACACGTAGTATATGAAATAATAGAAGAATAATACCACACATCCCTTTATTAACACGTACTATATATTTATAACTCTAAGAGGTTTCCGGTTTCAAGATGGCGACGGACGGTCGTGTTGTTTTGTGTTCGTCAACTTTTTCGCGTAGGGGATGGATTTATTCATCTCTTGCGTGTAATTGGTGTGCCAGGATGTAAAACCAGGAGTTTCTACTCAAGATCTGCGCGGGTGCTACGGAGTTCGTGCATCGAGCGAAGCCATCCTTGAGTGAATTTTCAGCAGCGTGTGTGGTTCCAGTCTGTGTTTACGTTTTTTCAACATGGCGGAAGAACGTGTTTTTTCCGAGCGGTCAGCAGTCAACATACCGAAGCGGCGTGGTAGCCGCGCAGGGACAAAGAAGCAAGGTAAGCGCGGTGGTTTGAGGCGTTTTAGACTCAAGTGTCACCGTCTAGGACTCAGGAATATCCGTATTCTATATTGGAACTGTGCCAGTGTAAAACAACGGGGCTCTATTTTAGAAAGCCCTAGTTTACAGGAACGACATTGTAGCACTCCAGGAGACGAGACTGGGCGATCAGCTACTCCGAATTGCCGGCTTCAAATGTTTCTACAACAGACGACATCTGGGAACGGCGATTCTCGTTCGCGACAGCATGGTGGCGTCAGAGCTAGACATGTCCAGTTGGGACAGTGACGATATACAAATACAGGCGTTGAGAGTTCATTCCAGTATACCATTCGTGTTGGTTAATGTTTATGCCCGCAATGCGAGTATGGACGCCCAGAAGTGGCAGTGCTTAAGTGGCATATTAGGCCACGAGAGAAATGTTATTTTCTGTGGTGACTTCAACGCTAAAGGCAGATCATGGGGAAACACTTCCTCCAATACACAAGAGGAGGAGCTCGAGACTGCACTGGAAACCATCGACCTGGTTTGTATTAACAGTGGCTGTGTCACCAGGACAGCAAGCCGTCCAGGCGATGAGGACAGTGCTATTGATCTGGCGCTAGTTTCACCTTCACTCACTACAGTGTGTAGATGGGGTGTCCTAGGACACCATGGCAGCGACCACCACCCATGCAGCATATTGGTGGAGAAAGGCAGAACCAGGCAGCACAAGCTAAAGGTAAAGACGTTCCAGTATGACAGTACAGGGCAAGATGTGGTGAGTAAAATAAGACGTGACAAGCGCAGAACGTTTCAGGGCAGGAAAAAAAGCTGGGAGCAGCCACCGTGGTGGAGTTTCGAGGTGGAGAAGGCTTGGGTGGATAAGCGTAGTGCTGTAAGGAGATGGCAAAATGCCAAGAAGAACAGAGCTGGTCATCCTAGTCCCTGCTTGCACTTAGAAAGAGAGATGCACACAAAAGTAAGCTATTTCAAAAAACTGGTCAAGGTGGTTAAAAGCGAAAAATGGGCAGAGGTGTGTCAAAGAGTAAGCACAGACAAGTCACTGAAATTGTTCTGGCGACTACATAAAAGCATGAGTGGTGTAGTCAAGAATAAGAGCATTTCAGACTTCCAAGGTGCTGACCTCACCTGGCAGAGGACTGACGAGGACAAGGGCAAAGCCCTCTTTGAACGCTACCTTGAGCAGGGCAACCAGACAGACATGGGAGGCCGAAATCTGGCCAAGGAGGTCACCTCAGACAGATGCAAGGCCCAGAACACTTCGGAGGAAGACACAGTGACAGTGAAAGAAATCAAGGCTGTGCTTCGACGATCAAAAAACAGTGCTCCAGGTCCTGATGGCATAAGATACGACGACATAAATAGGTGTACCTTGTGACAATGAGCTAGAGAGACTAGCAGACATGTACAACAACAGTATAGGGAGTGCTAGCATCAAGGAGGAATGGTTACACAGCTATCTGATTCCCTTGCCGAAGCCTGACAAAGACCACAAAAAAATTCAGGGATATCGAATTATAACCATGCAGAATACAATAGGCAAGCTGCTGGAGAAGGTAATTGCCAGGAAAATATCAAGCCAACTAGAGAGGCAAGGTGTTTTCCCACCTACCCTGGGTGGGTACCGTCCAAAAAGAGAAACCTGGACCAATGCAGCAGTCTTTGCCCATGATGTCTATGAAGGTTTCCACTCAGGCACTGAAACCGTTGCTGCAGCGATTGATCTTGAGGACGCATACAACAGAGTACCACTGGATTTTTTAATGTTTCAGCTTCTTGAACTAGACGTAAGTCCATTCCTCCTTAGTTGGATCGCTGCAGCCCTCTACCAACGGAAAGTAGTTTTTAGATGTGGCAGTTGGACTTCGGAACCAACAACAATATATCCTGGCCTACCACAGGGATCACCATTATCTCCGGTACTGTTCAACGCCTACACAGTGAGAATCACCAGTGAGCAGATCACTGGACCTGGCAGGACATTGTCGTATGCCGATGATGTTTTAGTGTATCGTCAGGGTAAGGATAGAGAGGAGGTTGCTGTGGAACTACAAACCGAACTCAATCGCATAAGTACTTGGTGTGATGAAGCTGGGGCAATGGTCAACCCAACAAAGGCAACAGTGACTTGGTTCTCGTTGAATAATCATATTGTCAACAATCCAACACCAACTGTAATGCTGTGTTCAGAGACGGTGGAAAGAACGCAGGCAATGAATTACCTGGGGATACGGTTTGATCGAAGCCTTGCTTATAATGTGCACATAGACCAGGTGATAACAAAGGCCAAGCGGGGTTTGGCAGCGATGCGGGTGATGGCGGCAGCAAACTGTGAGCAGCGCCATCTATGTCTTACTGTACGAGGGGCTGGTCATGTCTGTTTTGGAGTATGCAATGGCAATCCTGACTCTCAGCCATAAGCAGATAGAAAGGATGGAAAGGATACAGAATGAAGCTATGCGCATTATTCTTGGATGTACAAGAGATACAGCATGCAGGGCGATGCGCTACCTTCTTGATTTTCCAACCATTGAAGAGAGAATACAAGTTTGCAGGGCACGCGCCTACCTCAGAATTAACGCAAACACACAACATCCACTGCATAGTGAAATTAGGAAGGTGAAGGGCAGCAGGTTAAAAAGAGGACGGTCGTGGATGGGTCAAGCCGAAGACATTCTTCAACAGGTGTGTTCACTTGAGGACTTAGAACCTGGCGAGGAGTGGGTGCAAGTGCCAACAGATTTCTGCACATCCTTTTCAGTTTGCATCCAACTAGATAGAAAATGCAGACAAGAAAATCCGGCTGCTGTTGAGGCTGAAGTACAAGCGTTGATTTTCGAGAATTCGCTAGACGGTGACGCGGTCATCTACACAGATGGGTCGGTCGTCCGACATGTGAGAAGCTCATGGGCCTTTACAGCTCGGGCCGGAGGGAGAATTGTGAAGGAGGACTCTGGTGCTTTCACTGAAACCACAAGTAGCCTGACCATGGAAGTCATGGCAGTAAGTAAAGCAATAACATGGCTCGAGACACAGACATTCACTAGGGCTTGTTTCCTTAGCGACTCAATGAACATGATCAAGAGGATAGAGGAGGGGTCGATCCGAAGAGAATGGTTGCTGCCTCTGAAGCGGTCTCGGCTGGCAAAGATTAGTTTCATCTTCGTGCCAGGTCATGCGGGAGTACAAGGAAATGAGCGGGCTGACAAGCTCGCAGGTGAGGCTACTGTGGAGGGCGGACGCGCCATGGACCAGGCTGACATTCTGAATGCTCTACGAGAAGTGAGACTTTTGCGAGAACCAAGTGATGACTGTGAATCTACAACAATGGCCAGACTGCGGGAGCAGCAAATTAAAAGAGGGGTGGCCAAACAAGAACACTACGCAGGAAGCCAAAGAAGATTGATAAACCAACACAGAACTGGCGTCGTTAGCCGCTACACGTTGCGGGATTTGCTGAGGAGGGGATCCGAGCACTTATGGACTGAATGGTTCGATGTGCAACGAGGATGATCTGTCGACTAACTAACTAACTAACCATATGAAATGACTGACACCTTGCCGTCTTAACAGACGATAGTTTGTAAAATGGAGTTATACTTCTCCATAACACAAAGCTTGGGCTGAGTTTAGAGACCATGTGTTGCCCATGCAGCGTGATCCCTCTCTCGGTCTGCCTAGTTTACTCCAGAGGAAAGGTAACACGCCGATCACCACGCCTTCAAGGAGTGTCCGCTGGCCAAGCTGGACACGAACTTCCGAGCACCTAACAACAAGAGAAAGTGCGCCAACTGCCTGTGCAAGTATGGAGCAAGATACTTAGGCTGTCCGTACCTTCAAAGACACAGAGACGTCTTAAAGTTCGCCATCACCACAAAGACACCATATAAGGAAGCGATGCGGAGGTGCGAGACAGCCACGTGTATATCAAAAGCTGAAAGAGATCAACTGCCAAACCAGATAGACGAGATAAAGAAGCAAGTAAAGGCACTACTGACGCCGATTCCGACCAGCGACAATGAGAAACTGCTGGCTGAAATAAATTAGATCCATCAAAACATCAAGCAAGAAGTGGAACATATGACACTGATAAAGAAGGAGAACGAAGAAATCCTACAAACCATTAAATCAGAGCAAGAACTACAGAATACTGGAATGGAACTTTTCCAAAACAAACCACCAGAAGCCATACAAGAAACCACAGAGAAATCGCAAGATGAAAACCAAGAGACCGGGCCTGAACCGCAAGCTAAAGCCAGCAGCCCAACTACGATGCCCCAAAAGGGCCAACC
>JACEFZ010018574.1:0-51013 GCA_014155875.1 Cepaea nemoralis
ACTAAAAAAAACCCTACATAAACAGCTGTCTAAAAACAAAAGAGGGGAAAAATCATAATAGAAAAACATGAGAAACATAATCAGATTATATGAAAAACCTTTAAAAATGATACAAGAGAAGAACATTATGATATTCGGAGTAATAATGAAGGACTATCAGTTCTGAAGATAGAAGTTCAGAAGGCTCTTAACCATATGAAATCTGGCAAGACCCCAGGTCCAGACAACATAACATCTCAACAGAAATGATCACTTCCCTAGAAGAATATGGAATACATCAAGTCACCAGCCTGCAGAACACAATATATGATAAAGGAGATATACCTCCAGAATTATGCAGTTCTATATTTATTGCAATCCCGAAGAAATCAGGAGCTTTGATCAATATCGAACAATTAGTTTAATGAGTCACATCACAGAGTTTTTGCTAAGAAGTATCACGCAAAGAGTTAGGAAGAAAATACAACCCGAAATATGAGAATGACAATGTGGGTATGTGTAGCATGATGGAACAGAATCCCCATTTCCAGTCCGACACATTTCATAAATATACTTTGAGTCTTAACAGGGACCATCCCAAAATAAGGGCTATTCTTAGATCGAAGGTTCCAGAACGAGTTGGGGGAGGCGGCGGTATGCACTTGTCTTTTGATTGGTTCATAAATAATGAGCCCACGCTATTCCTGGGCCATATTTTAAAATCTAATTAGTAGGAGCGGGAATTTCACCAGGAGCGGTCGCTAGAGTGATGTGATGACCCAACAATGCCCTTAAAGATTCAATAGTATTGTTCCTCTGGACAACAGAGAACAGGAGGATGAGGAGAGGGCATCCATATATCATCTGGGAAAACTAACCAGTGGTCCCAGAATCCAGAACCAACTCTCTATAAGTGAAAACTTCTAGAACCCACAATATGGGAATTTCCTAGAGACTTTCAGCTCAGCTCTCAAACAGCTGGATATAAAAGAAAGAGAGAAAAACAGTCTGAAGACTTCAATAATAAGAAGTACAGTGATCATTAATCAAATGTCATCTGAGAATGAAACAACAAGTCTGGTTGTTAACCCATTCAAGACAACTTGTGAAATGACTGGTGCAATGGATTGTTTAGCTAGGACTTATCTTGGTTAATCTCCAGCCTGGTGCTCACACAGTGTTGAAGAATGTGACTTGAAGTGTAGGTGAGAGTGGACTGACTGAGGGCTGCAGTATATTGGATTTTGTTCCTATCTCTGGGTTTCTTCAGCAAGTCATGTTTTGCATGTACCGAGTATACATCTCCCAATGTCAGGAGAGTGTTATCCTCAACTTTTGAAGTATCCCAGTATCAGCATTCACAGACAGTCTGGTCAACGGTGAGAGACAGTATCATATCATCCTACCAAATCTTGTCTTCAAGAGGAATGAATCTGCCATGAAGCTTAATTTGGAAAGCTGCTAACTGGAGCTAGTCCAACATCCATGCTGATGATAAAAGGATTCAACAGACCCAGAACAGTAGTTTCTTCCTTGAGTTGCCCATGGATAGGATTTCCTAAATTCCCAAGAAACATGAGATGAGGATAGAGATAGATACTGTAAACAGAATGGTGTAGTGGTGATTAGAGAGGAGAGGTGGATAAGAGTTATTAGTTGGTGGAGTAATGGAGAGGTGGTGTATCATGTTATCTTCATGCATGTTAGCATATTTGTACATTTTGTATGTACCTTGTTGAGGTGTTGACATGACAAATGGGTATGAACAATGGTCATCACTAACTAGACTCACCATCAGCTCAATAAACAGTATGATTGAACCAGTGTTTCAAGTACATGTCCCCAGTGAATTTCTTGTACAGTTGCTGTCAAGTGTTGTCTCTGGTGACTGTCTTAAGTGCTGTGGTTGGTTATACATATTGTGAAAAGTCCTGTATAGATGTTGTCAGGTGTCTCATGATGTCTATCTTGTACACTTGTGGTGTAAACAATTCCTTGTGAGTGTATGTTCCACTTTTGTCAAGAAACTGTCATGTAGATGTCCTGTCCAACAGATGTAATGTACAGTTATTGTTGAAGTTTGTTTGTCTGCAAAAATTGAAGGACTACTTGAACTGATATAGGTCATACTGACAAAATAAAGAAAGAAGAGATCTAGGTGACGGACGAACAGCACACTGTCAACAGTATAATGAGTGAGAGGGATCCTCAGTTGTACAGGCGCTAATAGTTCAGATCTTTTCTGGCCTTAAGGGAACCTTTTACTTCTTTTATAAATTTCTGTGTAGATACATAATAGTCTCACAGTGGGGGTTGAGCCAAAAGAAAATGTTCTCCAAAAAGGCTATTGCGGGAATGATTAGCTCATTTGAGTGACCTCTAGACAAAACGTGCTAACTCATATCCTTTATCTTGTTATTTATTAGTCAAGATATATCTCCAGAGAACACTACAACTAGGTCCTCTGGCAACTCAATCTACAACATGTCACATAACTGGGTGGCTCTTTTTCGGGATATAGACCCTGGGAAAACCTGGTCACATAACTGGTTGCTCTTTCCAGGCTATAAACCCTGGGAAAAAGAACACTCGTCTCGGATTTAAACCTTGGTAATAACCTGCTAGGGGCTCACATACCTGTTGCCCTGATGACGGGATACAAACTTTGGGTATACCCTGCATAAGACTCACTTTTTGGGATCTCTATGTTGGTATTAAAATCCGGGGTGACCTCTCGCAAATCAGACCCAATTCTTGAAGTTTTTATGGTGTTGTTTAATGGACCCTGTCTCTTATATGAGGGCAACTGTCCAGACATGTAAACCCACAATAAATCTCTAGAAGGTTTGATTTCATTAATAGTGATAATATTGTATGTATCACTGTTTTAATATATCAGTTAGGAATTCAATGTAGCAGACTCAAAATGATGTATAAATATCTTATGGGTCAACATAATTGCTTGTATCCATGATATTTGTTTTTTCTCAGAATGAATTGATTATTGGCTTGTCAATAATGTTGTATAATTTTGTGCATGCTTGGTTGTTCAATATATGTATCCAAAAATTAAGGTACCTGAAACACCAGAGAAACACAGATTATTTTAAATATAACTGAGGACAGCTATTACAGGGGGAAATTCATTTTTGTCCCTGAAATTAGGACACTTGATCCAGTAGATAATATGGGGCCTACTCCATCCCAAAAATTAATTGCTGGCATGGGTGAGAGAGGGGAAATATTGTTGTAACTACAACATTTTTATGTCACCACATCACATAGAAATAAGAACTCCTTATATTCTCTTCTCCCCATAACATGCTTGCAACACTGAGAGTAGAGAGTGTGAATCCTGATGGAAAATTTGGGCAACCATTAAGACACCTCAATAATAATCTCTCTCGGTGATAGTCAGTATTCGTACCGGCTAATGTCCAGTGTCGATTCGACGTTGGATTTATTCTTCAGTTGTGTAATCTTGTCGGTAGCCCTGATCAAGCTGCTGAGAAAGTGAACACAATTGAAATCTCCAGGAGGAAACATCCTTATCAACTCCGTCACTTTCCATTCCTGAAGTAGTGGGATTATTAAACGTACTTGATACGTAATGGACGAGATGAAGGGAAAATTCTACCTGATGTCATGGGCGGTCATATAAAACCGACCACAGTCTGGTGTCTATAAGACATTAGTCTATTGTTCGATGGTGTAATCTCTCTGGTGTACTAGGATCCACGTCGCCAGGAGTTAACTCATTGAATCTCCAGGAAGGCCATCAAAATAACTGGACCCCTAGCCATTCATATGGAAGTGGAGAGCATACGCAAAGTATGTGTCCAGAAAACGATGGATAACCAACCTGATGTCATTGGCATATCATACGACTAGGAGCACATCATGGACAACCTGAAAAATTTCATGAAGAGATATAACAGGATCCGTCTCCGACGTCGGACGTCAATGTATCCTCCGTTGAGAAAGCGTTCCTGCCTTTAAAATGGTGGAGATTAAAGGACGGACAAAGTTGAGAACAACTGATGTCATTCCCCTTTTTCATTCTCAATTGGGAAGACCTTTCTGCCTGGAAAAATGGTAGGAATGTAATAAGGATTACTGTCTCTAACAGTTAACTCTTATATGGTAGAGCTCACTGCAACCCAGCAGTGACACTCTATACACAGTCTGCGAAAGTGGACTAACGAAAGATCACTGTTCTCAAAAAACAGCTGACTCCTTTCAAGATAAAGATCCCTGCAAGTCAGCAGTCGACTCTTTATATAATAAGAACAATGCATTATGCAGTGGAATCTTATATTATTACTGAGATGCGAGGTGTATTTACAGGACCTGGCCAGGCCTATCCTCAAAGTCAGTAAAAATTGGCTTCCAAAATTCCAGTCAATATTGGTAAATAAGAGAGCTAACCCACATAATCACACACCTTCAAAAGTAGCTGTGATAATGACGGACTTCTCTATGGATGAGAAGAAACGCCTTATATTCGCCAAAGTAAACGTTTTGCTCATGTGGGAGAGAAAGAACGGATACTTCCCAGTCACTCAAAAGCATGGCTGAAGACAACTAGTTGGAACCTCCACCTGGACTTCTATATTAGTAGTAGTAGATGTCACAGTCTGGCTGCATCTACAAAATTCGGTTGCTACGTTAGAAAATAGAGCAACTAAGGAGAGAAAATGCTGTCACTTCTCACAACAAATCAAAATAGAGGCATAACGGAAGGAGAGAATCTCAACCGACAAGCACCTCTAAATCTATGGTAAGACTACAGAAATAAGTCAAAGGAAATATAATGGGAAATTGCTACCATCTGCAAACACAAGAGGCTTATTGGAAAGGTAGACCCTGTGTCCAACGCTAACCAAATCTGCTCTAGTAGGTTTTAGTCTCAAGTTCTGCAGCGGCTGCTATAGTTCACCCGGAAGAGATTGTATTTGCTCCGGTGATAATCAACAATTTTAACCCAGTTCCAAATGCCAAGATTACTGTTGGAGAAAGTGTTCAGTTAAATACACTCTCGCAGGATTATCATTTTCCAGTGACGATGGAAGAATGAAGTTCTGATAAGGTGAAAGGTTGAGAGATACATGGAATGCAACCATTCTCTCTAAACGTCATCTGGAAGTTGGCTTAATTGCAAAGCCATTACTTCACTTAATGAATCTCTATGGAACATTCATACATTACGAGATGGTGTGACTCAGAGAGATCATTTATCACAACAGGAAATATAGCAAGGATGTCAGCAGTGGAACACTGTCAGAGGTAAATAGAAGAGCAGTTCACAGATGAGTGGAGTCAGGACTCCTGATGCTCCCAGTGACTTAAAGGAACATAATGCAGGGCTAACTTCATGGTCTTTGCGTTTGCCACCAAATTCATCAACAGATGCAATGTTGGGGCAGATTTTTTTTAAGGAGAAAAATCACTTAGTTCCAAATGTACTACTCTAGTAGGGTAAAGGGAGACAGGGAGTAATTGACAAAACCACCTAAGGGATCTGGAACTGTGGATTCTGCGATCATCTGTCATACCTATGAAAGATCTAAGAGAGGGGCCATGTAGCATGATGGAACAGAATCCCCATTTCCAGTCCGACACATTTCATAAATATACTTTGAGTCTTAACAGGGACCATCCCAAAATAAGGGCTATTCTTAGATCGAAGGTTCCAGAACGAGTTGGGGGAGGCGGCGGTATGCACTTGTCTTTTGATTGGTTCATAAATAATGAGCCCACGCTATTCCTGGGCCATATTTTAAAATCTAATTAGTAGGAGCGGGAATTTCACCAGGAGCGGTCGCTAGAGTGATGTGATGACCCAACAATGCCCTTAAAGATTCAATAGTATTGTTCTCTGGACAACAGAGAACAGGAGGATGGAGGAGAGGCATCCATATATCATCTGGGAAAACTAACCAGTGGTCCCAGAATCCAGAACCAACTCTCTATAAGTGAAAACTTCTAGAACCCACAATATGGGAATTTCCTAGAGACTTTCAGCTCAGCTCTCAAACAGCTGGATATAAAAGAAAGAGAGAAAAACAGTTCTGAAGACTTCAATAATAAGAAGTACAGTGATCATTAATCAAATGTCATCTGAGAATGAAACAACAAGTCTGGTTGTTAACCCCATTCAAGACAACTTGTGAAATGACTGGTGCAATGGATTGTTTAGCTAGGACTTATCTTGGTTAATCTCCAGCCTGGTGCTCACACAGTGTTGAAGAATGTGACTTGAAGTGTAGGTGAGAGTGGACTGACTGAGGGGCTGCAGTATATTGGATTTTGTTCCTATCTCTGGGTTTCTTCAGCAAGTCATGTTTTGCATGTACCGAGTATACATCTCCCAATGTCAGGAGAGTGTTATCCTCAACTTTTGAAGTATCCCAGTATCAGCATTCACAGACAGTCTGGTCAACGGTGAGAGACAGTATCATATCATCCTACCAAATCTTGTCTTCAAGAGGAATGAATCTGCCATGAAGCTTAATTTGGGAAAGCTGCTAACTGGAGCTAGTCCAACATCCATGCTGATGATAAAAGGATTCAACAGACCCAGAACAGTAGTTTCTTCCTTGAGTTGCCCATGGATAGGATTTCCTAAATTCCCAAGAAACATGAGATGAGGATAGAGATAGATACTGTAAACAGAATGGTGTAGTGGTGATTAGAGAGGAGAGGTGGATAAGAGTTATTAGTTGGTGGAGTAATGGAGAGGTGGTGTATCATGTTATCTTCATGCATGTTAGCATATTTGTACATTTTGTATGTACCTTGTTGAGGTGTTGACATGACAAATGGGATGAACAATGGTCATCACTAACTAGACTCACCATCAGCTCAATAAACAGTATGATTGAACCAGTGTTTCAAGTACATGTCCCCAGTGAATTTCTTGTACAGTTGCTGTCAAGTGTTGTCTCTGGTGACTGTCTTAAGTGCTGTGGTTGGTTATACATATTGTGAAAAGTCCTGTATAGATGTTGTCAGGTGTCTCATGATGTCTATCTTGTACACTTGTGGTGTAAACAATTCCTTGTGAGTGTATGTTCCACTTTTGTCAAGAAACTGTCATGTAGATGTCCTGTCCAACAGATGTAATGTACAGTTATTGTTGAAGTTTGTTTGTCTGCAAAAATTGAAGGACTACTTGAACTGATATAGGTCATACTGACAAAATAAAGAAAGAAGAGATCTAGGTGACGGACGAACAGCACACTGTCAACAGTATAATGAGTGAGAGGGATCCTCAGTTGTACAGGCGCTAATAGTTCAGATCTTTTCTGGCCTTAAGGGAACCTTTTACTTCTTTTATAAATTTATGTGTAGATACATAATAGTCTCACAGTGGGGGTTGAGCCAAAAGAAAATGTTCTCCAAAAAGGCTATTGCGGGAATGATTAGCTCATTTGAGTGACCTCTAGACAAATCGTGCTAACTCATATCCTTTATCTTGTTATTTATTAGTCAAGATATATCTCCAGAGAACACTACAACTAGGTCCTCTGGCAACTCAATCTACAACATGTCACAGTATGTAGAAGTCAAGGTTACAGTAAATGTTGTGTATGCTGAGGACATTATTTGAACTTTCTATAGAAGTAATGAAAGACTTACATCTTTGCTTTATTGACTACACAAAGGCTTTTGATAAAGTAAGACATGTCATCATGATAGAGATGCTTGTAGATCTGCAAATTGTAGGGAAAGACTACATACTCATAAATAACATATATTGGAAACAACAAGCTGCCATAAAGATTGATATGAAGTAGGTCAATATCAGCATATTAAGAGAGGTGTTAGACAGGGATGTGTAATGTCTCCAGATCTTTTATTTTCCCCTGAACAGTGAAAGTATTTTCAGGAATGTTGACGATATGAAACGAATCATCATTGGGGACATAACGTCAATACCATTATATGTGCGGATGATACAGTTTTGATTGCAGACAATGAGCAGGATCTGCAACATTTAGTAGATGCCATCGTTGCACTCAGTAAACAACTCGGGTTAAAATTAAATTGTAAGAAGACACAGATTATGGTCGTCACTAAGAAGAAGGAAATACCACAATGTAATATACAAGTAAATGGGGATATTCTTAAACAAATGAATCGGTACAATTATCTCGGAACAGTCATAACATCTGATGGGAGATGCCTTAAAGAGATTAGAACAAGAATCGCCATGGCGAAGGCAGACTTTTGAAGATGAAAAACATACTGACCAATAAAATTATGTCATTTGCAACGAGTAAAAGTGTGTTGAGGTGCTACATAGAACCTGTAGTTTTGTATGGACGTGAAAGGCGGACAAAAAGCAGACAAACTGAAAAAACATCTGATGGCTATGGAAATGTGGTATCTGAGGAGAATGCAAGGAATACCATGGGCAAGTCCTACAAGAAGCAAATGATAACCGTAAACAGATTAGAGAAATTAGACGTAAACAGTCACAATTTCTTGGTCACATTATGAGAAGAAATAAATTGGAGAACTTGGTGACAACTGGCAAGATCTAGGGAAAGAGAACAAGAGGAGGGCAAAGGAGTAAATACCTGGATGGCTTGACCAATTGGTATGGTCGAGACAAGAACACTGAGCACATGATGGTGATGAGTTGATGTTGCTCATTATTGCATAAACAATGTAATCAGCGGGGATAAACAATGGTTAAGATAACAACAATGTTAACGATAACCGTGATGACATAGCTGTGGTAACGATAGTAATGATCGTTACGATAACATCGATCTTAACGGAAAGCGGTTTAACACCGATGGTAACAACAACGGCGACTGTAGCGATAAGACTGATGGTAGCGACAACAGCGACTGTAGTGATAATAACACCGATGGAAGCGACAACAACGACTGTAACCATAGGACCGATGGTAGCGACAACAACGACTGTAGCCAAAGGACTGATGGTAGGGACAGCAACGACGACTGTAGAGATAATAATAACGATGGTAACAAATCAACAACTGTAGTGATAATAACACCGAGAGTTCATCATCATCACATGAATTGCCTATAAGCGTGGTCGTTTCATGTTACCCTGCTATGTAGGCTCATCGGGTACTCCATCTTGCCCATAAAGGACCCATAGGCTAGCGGGGAAAGAAAGTACCTTACTTCAAAATGTGCAGATATCACAGCTCTGGTTTAAACAAGTGCAGCAAAATTATGTCAACAACAGCAATAACAGCAACAACAACAACAACATGGACGAATTCAGAAGACGACCTAAACATGAATCAGTAACAGTTACATGTCTTTACAGGACGTTGCCTTCAACCCCCGGTTGATTTTCTATTCAATTTTACGTTCAGTTGTTTGCCATTGATTTGTGAACGAGAAGTCAACGTTGAAGTCCAACTTAATGACAGTTTAGGGATTGAACGCGTTATCTCGCCATCAGTGCACCGGAAGTTTAAGATCAAGCGGTCTTATTCGTTCTGCTTTGTCGACTGCTTATGAATAAGGATGTCTGTTTTTGAGTATGCGATGGCGATCCTGACTCTCAGCCGTAAGTAGATAGAAAGGATGGAAAGGATACAGATCGAAGCTATGCGCATTATTCTAGGATGCACAAGAGATACAGCATGCAGGGCGATGCGCTACTTTTTTGATTTTCCAACTATTGAAGACAGAATACAAATTTGTAGAGCAAAATCCTACCTCAGAGTTAACTCAAAACACACAACATCCACTTTTTTTTTTTCGCATATACTTTTACAGGACTTAGCTGTCAACAGCAGCATCATTCAGCTGTCTGTTGATTTCTTGGCAAGATTACGCTCAGTAGTTTGCCATTGCTTTCTTAGCGGCCGGCTCAGTTATCCCGCAAGTCACCAGCGGGGGACGAACCGCTCCCAGTTCTCGCCCGCTACGAGACTCTGCGTGATAAACGGGATTACGGAGAAAGTGTTGTAACCCCTCGGCCAGAGAGACCGGCCAACATCCACTGCATAGTGAAATTAGGAAGGTGAAGGGCAACAGGTTAAAAAGACGAAGGTCGTGGATGGTTCAAACCGAAGACATTCTTCAACATGTTCTTCAACATCACCCGCTGCGGGATTTGCTGAGGAGGGGATCCGAGCACTTATGGACTGAATGGTTCGATGTGCAGTGAGGATGATCTGTCGACAAACTAACTAACTTATGAATAAGCAGTGCATTAATGAGAAAATACAACTCTTAGAATTGCTTTATTCATATCGTAAAACATAACATTATGAAATATCCATCAATCATCGCACAAATATAGAACATTATAGCTATATGAAAATATCATTAATCTGCAAATAATATACATCAAATGAGATGTCTTGTCTTGCGTATCCTTGTCTATATTCTTCCCTTGTGCTGTCTTTCATCTAGTCTTGTTTCCGCGAGTCTAGTCTTGTATTGTCTTTTCCATTGTCTAGTCTTGCATTGTCTTTTCTCTGAACTTAACTAGTATTGTCTTTCCACTAGTTTTGTCTTCTATTGTATTTTCTCTAGTCTATCTTTTGTGTTTCCTCTAGTCTTTTATTGTAGGCACGTCTTCAATTGTTTTTTCTCTAGTTTTGTTTTCGATAATTTTGTCTTGCATTGTCTTATCTATACACTTGTCTTGCGTTGTCTTTTCTCTAGCCTTGTCTTCCATTGCCTTTTCTCTAGTCTTGTCTTCCACTGTATTTTCTCTAGTCTTGTCTTCTATTGTCTTTCCTCTAGTCTTGTCTTCATTGTCTTTTCTGAAGTCTTGTCTTGCCATGCCTTCACGGATCAATTCGCCAGAGATGTAGCTAGCTCTCAAGACGTGGGTGGGGGTATGTGGGGTGGATGGGTAAGGGTATCTGTGTGGGTGTGGGTCGGAATATTGTGTGGTATGTGGGTGGGGGATATGTGTGTGGTGTGTAGATAGAGATGTGTGGTGGTATGTGGGTGTGGGATGCGTTGGTGAGGGATATGTTTGTGTGCGGTGCGTGGGTTGGGAATATTGCGTGGTAGGGGATGTATGTGATGTGCGGGTGGGGGATTGTGTGGTGGGGGATTGGGTTAAGGCATGTGTGGGTGGGTGGGGGATTGGGTTAAGGCATATGTGGGTGGGTGGAGGATGTAGTGTGGGTGGTGGGGTGTGTGTGAGTGAATTGGGGATGTATGGGTGGTTAGGGAGATGTGTGTGTGGGGGGGGGGGGGGGGGGTAGGGAGATGTGAGTGGTGGGATGTGTGAGTGGATGTGCGATGTGTGGGTTGGTGGGGGATTGTGTGCGTGGGTGGGGAATATGTGGTCGATGGAGATGAGGCTGGGGGATGGGTGGTTTGAGGTGTGGGTGGGGAGAGGATGTGTGGGTTAGGATGTGTATGTGGGTGGGCGTGGGATGTGTAGGTTGGGCGGGGAATGTTTGTGGGTGGCGAGTGTGTCTTAGTGGGGGGAACAGGTGAGGGCAGTGTGTGTGGGTGGGGGATGTGCGGGAGGGGGATAGGTCGGTTGGTGGGGTATGTATGTGTCCCTTGGTGTGCGTGTGTGTGGGTAGGTGGGGGTGTGTGTGTGGGTGGGGTTATGTATGGGTAGGTGGGAGATAGGCCTCATAACATGGTAATTTGCCTTGTTTATGTTTACAACATTCATTTCACAATGTTTATTTTTCTTCCTATGTAAATGTATAATGCTCTTGATGAACGAAAGACGAGTGATTGGGAGGGCCAAATGTAAGACGGGCCTGCGCGCCCAATTTGTGACCCTAATAAAGTTGATTTGATTTGATTTGATTTGACGTTGTCCTCAAGAGGTTGTCCTCATGTAAAGACGTGTTTGTGTGCTCTCCTCCGTATTGGATTATTTTTTCTGTTTATCTTCATTAGTGTGCAATGGATTTTATATGATTGTGATCACAATAATGCCGTTCAACTATTGAAATTGATTTAAGGTTGCTAAATGTGCAGTGTTGGGTATGAATGCTAATAATGTTGTATTCAATACTATGGATAAGTTATTCACAAAACGGCGAAGCGTCAGTGATAGCTTAAACTAACCAATCACTTCACTAGAATTTAAAACGAGTGCGGGTGCTGTTACAATGTGTACCTGCTGGCGGAAATACAATACAATGTAGCCATGCATGACGAGGAGGAAGCTTCTGTGCTGGAGGTAGCGGCAGAACGTGGGCGATGTGGGTTAACATTAAGATCTACGAGAACTAAGAACTACACACTAAATAAAGAGAAAACAGTGAATTGCACAGAATTGCTTTGGATCTCCATCACTGTCTGTCAAGCGTATGAACGTTCGGTAAATGCTTTTCCATTACATTCAATAATACTCTACATTATGAGGCATTTCGAACATGTCTGATCAAACATTATCAGGGCGACCAAGTTGAGTGCAGGGTGGACCGACACGGCGCCCAAGTCGAAATCAAAATATCAGCTTCTTTACACACATTGCATCTCTACCACTCGAAAAACAGTTTGCTTGCCTGGGGAGCAGCTGACGTCATGTCTGAGTGGCTCTCGACTCAATTCGTCGAAATTCACCAGACAGCACAGAAACTGATAGTTGACTCACTAAACACATCTGCCGATCTCAGCATGCTAGTGTCAGGAGAACCAACACAATCTGCAGCTGTAGTCATCACAGCATCAGGTCATAACAACAACATAGTCCAACAAACCATGACTCAGCACAGCAACAACACGAATGAAACTTCTAACCGACCAGTGTTGCTAGCCATTGAGTATGTGTGTAGAAGACAGTATACAACAGAATGAAATAATTTCAAATCAAATAGGGGTTGCACCATCGGTACTAGATGAGAGCCCAGCTACAAACCAACACTCGTGCGTCTGTCAGCAGCATATTGATAAGTTAGAGTCAGATTTCAAAGTACTTTTAGACGCCGCCTCTGACAACTCAAATAAGATCGCCACGATCATTAGTGACTATAACAACGTCAAGTCAGAGATGACTTTCTTGAGACAAGAAAATGTTAAACTAAAACACACTATTGAGACTTTACAACGCTCACCCACTACTGACCTGGCAGCACACACAGATAGTCTCGAAGTAACAGAACCAGTCGTAAGCATGTCAATTACTCAGCCAACCAAAATACATCAGCAAATAGAAAAAGTTGCTCAACAGCACTCAACATATCCTATCGAAGTAAACGTCAGCAATAGATTTGAAGCATTGCAAGAGCAACTGTCAAAAATCTGCCAGGACGACGGAACATTTCCGAGAGAATACGCCAACATTCAAGAAACATCTGATAACCTGCAAGAAGACAGACTACATCTGGATTGTCATCAATGGCAGAAACAGCGTGTAGGACGTGTCAGAACCCAACATACACAGAAAACACCAGCTGACTGCACCCGCCTGATAATTAGCGACTGTTTGTGGGGATTTACAGCGACAATATGTCCTTATCAGACACCGAAAAAGCCGCAACAATTCAGCTTCCATGTGCTGAATAGAAAAACCAACAGACAGTATACGTAGACTAGAAGTTAATACAAACACTAGAAAGACAACGATTCATACAGGGATACACGGCACTATGAAAAACCAAAGTATCACAATTTCTCAGGTAAGGGCACTATTTGATTTACTACGTAACACTTTCCCAAATTCTACAGTTTTATCTCCTCCATCATACCACCAAGTTATGGCCCCCAACGTCGATTGGCTGACATAAACAGTAACACCCTATAGACTTTTTTGCAATCGGTATAATGTACACTTAATCAACAATACACCCTTCTTCATATCACAGAGAGGCGCACCACAGAAACGATTGTACAGAGACCAAATACACACATCCACATTAGGTAGTAGTCTGCTTGCAAAAAGCATCACATATCCAGAAAGAGCACAAACCCTGACCAACACACGCACACGAAAAACATTGATATCTGAAGAACCAAGGCCAACACAGGCCAACCGAAACTCCCCAATTTCACAGGTAAACGTCTGCTGACATCTGACCCCCGAACTCCTGCCACTCAAGAATCACACATGCTACCAAGAATAAACCAACCCATCCTTCCTACCCCCACCTTAGCACGGGAAGGAGATAGCTACCATAATAGTTTTCTTCCCTTCGCCTGCAAGGAACCTGCGTTGCAAACATCGGCACACACACTGCAGTAACACCACATTGACACAGCCCCCTTACGCAACTAATGGGCCACATAGCAGACAGCAGGAAGTTCCGTATTATTGGAATCCGGAACTTCTATACTTGATGCAATTTAGTCCGGCCGCACTAAATCAGGCCTTTATGATGTCTGTACAATATAGACCTGTAAGATAGGATATGTATTAAAAACTGAGCCCTATACGCAAGATACCGGGAAAAGAGCTTCCTCATTGAACTTTAATTGCTTACTGGTTAGCGTTTTATCTGGCGTGTTGGATACCCAACTTTAAACAGAAACATTGAATTGTATAGTCATTTATTCATTCTTTCGGATAGCAGCTGGTTACATAGCTTGCGAAGTAGTTCGAGTTAATTAAATGTTGTATGTTCATACGCTTTAATTCGTTTTGTTCTGTATTTGCACTATATTTGTTGGTTTCATTAGTTATATCGTTATAATATTGTCATTTACATATCGATTTATATTACTGGTATTTTGTAAGTTAATGTAATTGTGAATGTTAATGATCTTATATTTTTACTTAATTTTTGACTACTTTACACTTACTTCTTGGGTGAAATGTCTGAGAAGTGGCAACATTGGTTCAATAAGTCAGGAATACATCTTGGACAATTAAACATTTGCAACTTATTTAACTCTTTCTCTGCAAAGCGACTATACATCGTCATAATTTACCGTCAGTTACGCCCACGGGCCCTTTCATCGTCACATTATAAACAGTGGTTTATTTGATACATTTCTTCAATATTCCGCAATTTTAAGTGACGATAAATTGAAAATTCACAAACCCGAAACACTTCCCTTTCGGCATTGTAAGGTCACACGTTCGGATTCATTGGTTTGTGTGAGTTCTTTGAGTGTTAAACTAGTGTTAAGTAGTTTGTTTTTGTTTTTCACAAATGGCAACGCCTTCGAGTATGCGGCCTCGTAGACTGACATCAGATCAAGCTAGATATTATATTTATAGTGATTTCAAGGACTTTGTGAAAGATTCTAAAACTGAAACCACGTGTAGTATTCAGTTAGTTAGATTATTTCGTTAGATATTTCGAAACACCACTGAAAGCGAAAGTTCGTCATAATATGTCATAATATGATGGCACATATCGAATTATGAATGCGCTAATGGGCCACATTTATGCCTCTAAATTTGTTTTGCCTATCACAAAGTATTTAAGGAGTATTTAAATTATTAAATTTAAAAGAATAATAATCATAACTAAATGGAAAATAGTGTTTATATTCTTCTTCTCAGTACAATCTGAGTGGTGTGTTACTGACATTTTCCATTTTGTGTGAAAATTATGTGCTTCAAAATATTATGTTTTACGTATGTTTTATTAGTGTTGTGGTGCAGTTCTTGTGATATTATTGAACAAAAGTCGTGTGTGTAACAATATTCAGCAAATTTAACTGGATTAGCTGCAGTGGATTATAAATAACGCCTCGGTAAGTGAAATTTTCAAATAATTACCTTTTTAATTTCAATTGTTATTATTAAACCTCTCATTATTGTCATTATATTTCTAACCTATCAATTAATTATTAACACTATCATGTACCTTGTGCAATCCTCTTTAATGTGATATATAATACTATATACCTGCTACCATTTTAACCATTTTAAAAGCTTTATTGTGACACACCCCTACTTCAAATTTTCTGCCATGAATTTCTGTTTGGTCAGGACCCAATTTTTGTTTGGCACTGAAAGAGTTAACAAGCTGCCAGAGTTATCTTCTATTCTTAATCAAAATTTCCAAATATTCGGCCTTGGTGAAAGTAGACTAAATGAAAACATTTCAGATCAGGACATCTCTATTAAAGGGTGCAAAGTTTTTAGAAGAGATCCCTGCAGGAAACAAGAGACAGGCATAGAAGCCTATGTTTATGATCTACTAAATGTTCACCGTAAGCTAACCTTTGAGACTTGCGAAATAGAATGTATTTGGTTGAAGTTAAAACTTCGAAAACACACACCCTTGATCATTGGCCACGTCTATCGAAATCTCAGGGCAGGACATGTCTGGTACGCACACTTCAATACCATGATGGATGTGGTGTTCGCTTTCGGGAAGGAAATCATACTACTCGGAGACTTTAACATTGACACCAAAAAATTCCACATAATTTGGGGAAATATAATTGCATCATACAACTTCCAACAAATAGTAAAACAAGATACTAGAGTAACAAACTCATCTTCAACGCTTATAGATCACATTTATGTAACGTCCTCGGACAACATCATAGAATGCACCGTGCCCATATGTGCAGTGAGCGATCAATACCCAATATGCTGCACATGGTCTAAAACAAAAAATTGAAACTCCTAAACATAAACACATAACTGTAAAATATGGAACCTACAAATATTTAAACCAAAACGCATTTTTGCAGGACTTGCTCAGTTCACCTCAAAACCATGTTTATCAACTTCCAGACCCAGATGATGCTCTTGAATCCTGAATGAAGATCTTTATTGATGTGTTTGATAGACATGTGCCAATCAAGGAAGTTAGAGTAGAACATCACGTCAGACCACCTTGGATCACCCAGGAAATACTCGAAATTATTAGAGACAGAGATAAGGCACATAAAAAGTGGGATCTCAGCACATACCGTATTCTTAGAAACAAAGTTCAATATACCATACGAAAAGAAAAGAAAAATTACTTTAAGAACTAAGTAATGGATAAAACAAATAATAAGGATATATGGAAGGCAATGATCACCTTGACAAACAAGTGTAACTTCTCAAATTCATTATCATAAAATCTTATTTCATGCGGACAATTCAGTAACTTTTATTTTTCCAAAATGACATAGATCAGATGAAGGCTTCAATACCAAATAATTTGATTAATAATGATAAACAAACGTTTACGACGAAGCATTCTCAACTCGTCAATTCAGAACGATGACAACAAAATCTGAATACCTCAACTTGTAAAATAGGTGAACATGAAAACACAAGCGGACAGTTCAGCAAACGTTTCAAGTCCTTTATTTCGTCCTTGTAGAGTCCTAAGACAAACTTCCAATGGTAACGTAGCGCGCCCTTACCGCAGGGACAACATCTACTCAATGACCAGGAATCATCATCCTATCTAACCCTATGGTCTGCCCTGACGCCTCTTTTCCATCCTTTAGCTAGATCCTTGCTGTCTCGTTCGTTTAATATTTGTCTAGGTTCGGTTCCCTGTTCTTCTATCCAGCCATGGCTTCACATCAACAAGTTCCTCCTGTTATCCTTTCTTAAATATCATGAAATCATCCGAACAACCATTTGCCACAAGAAGTCGGTCGCACAATTTCAAACCCGACCGGTTTGTAACATGGCGTCACAGCGTATGCCGTTGTTAGGTTTACGCTTTTGTGACGCATCCTGTCTCTTTGGCTTCAGCGCACTGTTCACTTTGTTTTACCTTGGGATTTTCCTTTGGTCTCTTCTGCATTCTATGTTTCATTAGCAATAACTATTTGGCATTATGCCCCCCCCCTCGACCTTAAATGATACCATCATATATATATATATATATATATATATATATATATATATATATATATATATATATATATAATATATATATATATATATATATATATATATATATATATATATATAAACTTGTGCTAAAACCATGCAAAATAGCATTGCTAACATCTTGACATCATGAGTACGACATTATGGCCCTAATTAACTACCCCCCCCCCCAAAAAAAAAAAAAAATCATATGACGGGCACGCCCACCAGTCCAAACCTATGTTGGACGTCGTGTGGCCGGTCTATAGGGGGACCGGGCAACTAATATAATATTAGTCCCTAACTTGTCCAAATGAACAAGTGTCCTCACTCTAGGTTAAAACCCGAAGTTGTGGACGAGGATTAGTAATAGGTACCAAGCAGTCATTATCAGTTAATGTTCAATCATGTCGCTGATTCATGGGTGTTTCCTGTATCAATTTAAGTGAGGTGGATGTCATTGCTGTTTAGCGTTGTACTTTTAGAGATATTCTTTATTCCCATCATGTGACATTCGTTTCAGTAGCTCATCCTGTTTGGATATCCTAGAAACTCTTGACAATTATCAAATTCAAATTGAACCATTATTAATACTGAACCATTAATTAAGCATTTAACTATTCCAATAACATAATTAATTATTATAACTGAGTTAACTATTAACATAATTATAAATTAATATATACCAATTTGATTATGTGGTTGTTTCGGGATTTGAAATTTAAATATTGAGCACAACCCACTACTGGCAACGCTGATCGCACTCTGGTATGAACCTAAGGCCTATCCACGCCAATATGGAAGCACTAGACTCGAGTTTCGCCCTCATTTGAGCTCGTCAGTAGTGCACATCCCTGACCGGATCCGGAAACAGTCCCGGATCACGCGTGTGAAGCGGGTGTGTAACCACGCGGCACACACTGGACACACCAAATTATCACAACAGAATACCACAACGCCACCCATCGTAGGCTATGCTCAAGATTGCCCAATCGCCGCGACCGACGTCCGTCAATCGATGGGACCCGAACGATCAGGACTTCTCACTGGCAAGGAACACCAGGCCTCCTAAAATCCAGTGAGCAACAATCAAATTGATTATGTGGTTGTTTCGGGATTTGAAATTTAAATATTGAGCACAACCCACTACTGGCAACGCTGATCGCACTCTGGTATGAACCTAAGGCCTATCCACGCCAATATGGAAGCACTAGACTCGAGTTTCGCCCTCATTTGAGCTCGTCAGTAGTGCACATCCCTGACCGGATCCGGAAACAGTCCCGGATCACGCGTGTGAAGCGGGTGTGTAACCACACTGGTGTGTCCAGTGTGTGCCGCGTGGTTACACACCCGCTTCACACGCGTGATCCGGGACTGTTTCCGGATCCGGTCAGGGATGTGCACTACTGACGAGCACAAATGAGGGCGAAACTCGAGTCTAGTGCTTCCATATTGGCGTGGATAGGCCTTAGGTTCATACCAGAGTGCGATCAGCGTTGCCAGTAGTGGGTTGTGCTCAATATTTAAATATACCAATTTATACACAATATACTAAAATTAACACACTTATTAACTTAGTGTCTCTAATGAAGATACTTAGTTCCAATGTGAATTCCTGTGGAATTATTACTCGCTCAGATCGTCATATGCACAGATTCGATCGTTCAAAGTTCTGTCTCCACGTAATGGAATAGACACGAATGACCATAGTTCTTTCCCTCCAGGAATCACAATATGCGGAAAAGGTTGCAATAAGTCCGAAAACCAGTTATCTCATCATTTTCTGATGTCTCTGGTAAAAATGAAAATATCCAGATATGTATCTATCTGACTAAATCACATACTAATTCATATATTTTAATCTGCTAGTTGTAATGTATATTGCCATTTTAATTAGGTGCCATTTGTAACATGTGTATTAAACTTTTCTAACTATCTATGAACAACACAACTAAATAGTCAGAACAAAATGAAAAACTGTGAAGCAGACCTATCTATTTACAATCGACTAAGAAGATCTCACAGAATATTCACATTGACTAGGATCTTGCAGATCTTAAAGTTTTTTTTGTCTTGCGAAGAATCCTAAATATTCAAGATTAAAGACCTCTAATAAAATAAATCAGAAATATAATATAATATAATATAATATAATATAATATAATATAATATAATATAATATAATATAATATAATAGTCTGATTCAACAAGAATAAATATTGAGACTAAATAATATTCATAAATTAATAATGTTCTCTACTATATATATAATTGATAACAAATGTCTAAAGAATAGAGAATCGAACTATTTCCTCAAGATGAATGTCAGAAATATGAGATAGTGTGAACAATTCTGAAACGTATAGATGTATATCAACGAACAATTTGGAACAACTAATTGATAAGACCCTAATGTGTCTGTAGTGAAATATGTGTTGATATTATGAATTAATATATTCATTCACACCCTTACATTCTTATATTCATTCCATTTTATTTTTCCTTTCACTCAATTTGTTTATTTTTTTCTACCAATTTTCTTTATAATATACTTATGGTGTTTCTTTACTGTATGTATGCTAATATCTGAATCTTTAAACTTTGTTGACTTAAATACTGTCATTGTTTTCACTCGTGTGTACAGATAGCATAAAGTATGTTTGATCACTTTATACCAGAAGTAAGCCATATAAATAGAGTAAATACAGATCAATATATATCCATTTATGGCTTGTGTGTAAATTCTCTCGATTTGTGAGCAGTTGTTTGTTATATGCATTTTTATTCGGGTAAATACATTTGCAATCTGTTTCTTAACATGTGTGTACATATTCATAATGTGAGCACCATATACCTTCGTTTGAGAAAATATGTTTGTAACGACTTGTTCCACCTGTGATTTAAACCAAATCAAGAATTGGGTAACAAATATGGTTACCATAATCCATCTCCACTGTCTCCTGGGTTTTCTCCGTTGTATGTTATCTTTTGTTCTCACTTGTGTAATTTCTTCTTCTTGCGTTCTTGCGAGTGCCCTGCAGGTACAATGGTCATATCCTGAACGTAATATTTAACATTGATTACATTTCCAATAAGTAACCCGGCACATGGATTAGGTAATACTGCTGTATTCACTGTGCCTTCGAAATATGGAGATTGTATTGTAATCGTGGCAATCTTATATCTCTCTATTGTGCCACCAAAAGTTCTGCAGGCCACCGTGTTGCCTGTATAATCTTCGGCTTTTACCAATCTTTGGTCCACTCCGACAATTGAAGCCCATGAATCACGAATGCAGGTAGTAGGTTCACCATTCACCCATGCCTGGTGAACTTTCAGTTTGTTATTCTGAATATTAACGGCATTGGCTTCATAAATTGTTTCAACACATTCGTCAACATGAATGTCTGTCATAGTCTTTTCAGTCTTGTCATCATATTGTTTTATGATAGCTGCATGTGTCTCCTCCAAGTCATCAGAATCACTACTAGAAAACACATATGTGGCACTTGCTTCTTTCCAAGAATTTCTCATCGCACAGGACCTACTGGTTTGTCCGTACGCCCGACATGAGAAACATTTAATACTACTCTTGTAGGAGTCATACTTTCTTCTTTTCTTTGCTGTGATGTCTCTCAAATACAAATAGGCTGCATACCCAGGATGTTGGTCACACATTTCTAGATGACCGTGTGACAACTTGCAATGCTGACATCCGGTGAGGTGTCCCTTTCTTGGTCTGTCTCCTCCTTATTGGAGTAATGATATGGACCACTTCTGTTTTTATTAGTAAATTTCCTGAACTTACCATTGCCTTTCTGGAATCTGGCGCTCGCTCCTATGTCAAGCTCCGGTTGTGCACAATTGGCAAATATGTCACGATGTGAATTAAAAATGATTCCCCTTTTGATTACATCTCACTAAGTGATTTACCCTTATTTTCTACCAGAAAAACAGACATAGATTCTGGTACTGCAGACAGAAGTCTATCTCTTATTATTAGATCTCGAATTTTATCGAAGCCAGACCAAATATCAGCTGCCTTAACCTATTTATCAAAGCATGAAGATGTTTAAGAAACAAAAGTCAAGGAAAGTTTGGTTAGACTTCGGAATAAGCGTTTTGAATTTGTACGCAACCCCGATTCCTCTTAACTAAAATGAGCAAGAACACGATCTTTCATATACTTGTAGTTGCTACGCAGATTCTCAGGTATTAATTCAATTACCTTTAAAGGTTCGAGTGCGAGGTGTCGATGGAACAGAATTGGTATGTCCTGTTCAGGAATCTTGTAGAACTTAACTAACACCTCGAAATTAGAAATCCAAGAACTTACCGAATCACCTTGTTGAAATTCCGAAATAACCCTTGGTAATTCTTCACTGGATCATTCTGTTTTGCTTGTATTTTTTCTCGTTCAATCTCAGCCTCACGATCCATTTCCAGTGCCTTGACTTTTAAATTCCCTTCACCTTCCTTGTCCTTCCAAAGTGTTTCTGTTGCAAGTTTCTCTTTTTCAAACTGCCAGTTGTTTTTCTTTCATTTCTGCTTCTGCGGCTATTTGTTTTTCTTTCATCTCTTTTTCTAAAATTAATTTTCTTTTTCAGCTGCTATCCTCTCACGTTCCATATCTAATTCCTTTTCTTTAGCCACCATTTTCTCATGTTCCAAAGCTAATTCATTTTGCTTAATTGCCATTTCCTTTTATTTCAACTCTTTCTGAAACGCAAGCTCCCTATCCTTGCGTTCCCTCTCAAGAGCCAATCTCTCTTGTCGTTCTTAACGTTTACGTGCAGCTTGAAGTTGTTTCACTTCTTTCTCTGCTGCCAGTCTTTCTTGTCTTTCCTCCTCATGTGCTGGTTGAAGTCGTTTCTCTTCCTTTAATTGTAACTGGAATTCGCTGAACTCCTGTTTTACCCATGTCCTAAGTTCTGAACCAGTCAAGCCAGACTTCTCACCCATATCCATGTAGTCTTGAAGTGTCGACATGTTTTCCTACTCTAATTTTAACTATTCTAGCTGAAATAAGATAGAGAAGTGCAAAAGGATTCGACGATATTAAAGCTCGTAGAAAATAGAGTATACAATATAGACATGTACAATTGTTGGAGAGAATGTTAACTATAAACTCAATAACAATGTAAACTCGAACAAAAGAGATTCAGCAACTTATTGCGATAAAATTATCCTAACTGTTATTCTATGTAAATAACAGAAAATAGTATTAAAATATATATTCAGTATAAAGAATATACAACACTACACAGTTAACAGACGACGAGTGACGAGTCACGTAAACACATATTCGCATATATAACAGACAAAAATTATTGACCAACTATCGATCCTCCATTACGCATACAACACTGCTGTAACACTACTACAATACACTATAATACCAACATTGTGAGATTGCCACAAATTAACTTCGTGACGACCTGACGATTGTGGGTATATAACGTCTTCTTAAATACTGACGTGACCGTACTATGTTCAAGAAGAGCTGCCCCCCCCCCCCCAACCACCCACTTTATTAATTTGTAGTCCTTGCATTATTATCTGCACATTAGAAAGTAATGTGGCGAACCGGATATTTAAGAAAGAAAGAAAACGATCACTAATGACAATGCTTACAGAAACAGGTGCGCATCAACTGCACACTTGCGCGCACTAGTAACTTGTTAGTTATGAGTGCGTCTAATTAAAAACAACAAATGCAACAACCAACAAATTAAGAATTATACTGGCCTTATTATTGGCGTTGGTGTCCTCTATAAATAACTACCAGCGTTGACTAGAGTATGGATACACCAGTGTATCCGTCCGTGGTTGAAAATAGTAGAAGATAACTGCTGTATGTGTTGTAGAAATAGCGGTGTTATAACCGTGCAATAATTGTAGACACTATGTTCTGCTCCAGTATCGTCGACGTCTAGTAGGAAATAATGCGACGATCTAACGTGTGTTGTCGTAATTACAGTCCATAAACGTTGTGCGGTGTATGTTGGACAACGTTCCTGGTGATAAATACTTCTCTGTGTACGATCCTTAGCTCCTCTGATTATCGTGTCTTGTATTACTGAACAATGTTAGACCACTGTGCCTTGGTCATGACAGCGCAGTGGAAATGGTATAGTGAACGCCAAAGACTCCTTCCTTTGTGTCAACAAGATGAAGTATGTCGAGTTTAGACTCTAACGACTCCTAGACTCCGTACCGTACGTGTGGCTGCTTCTTAAATAATAAGTTGTAGCTGGTTATGCCCAAGATTCCAAACATTGGGCAACATTTCTTGTGTATTTCAAATTCTTAGAAATGTTCAATAGGCAGCATATTGTTCCTTTAAAACTAGTGTTGCGTTTCCTGTATGTTTACACTAGTGCGCGCAAGTGTGCAGTTGATGCGCACCTGTTGCTCGAAGCATTGTCGTTAGTGATCGTTTTCTTTCTTTCTTAAATATCCTGTTCGCCACGTAACTTTCTAATGTTCAGATAATAATGCAAGGACTACAGATAATAAAATGTTCCTTTACCTTGTGTGTGTAATCGCACGATCTATGGGAACTTTAAACTTTAAAATTCATTTTCACTTGTATGATGTTCCGACATTTGCAATTTTGACGTGAAGTGTTCTTCCGTTATTCCGCACGTATTGCACCTTGTTAACATGGATTCCGGTGTGCAATTTTCTGGGCTTGATTCTTTCAGATGCTTAAATGTTTTCTTACTGACTTGTAACTAGGTGGTAACAATGTTGACAATGATCCATCTGGCCCGAAAAGAGACCCCACGCTGCCTTGTCGCAACTCCGCCTCATTTGATTAATAATGGTAAACGAACGTTTACGACGAAGCATTCTCAACTCGTCATTTCAGAACGATGACAACAACATCTGAATACCTCACCTTGTAAAATAGGTGAACATGAAAACACAAGCGGACAGTTCAGCAAACGTTTTAAGTCCTTGTAGAATCCTAAGACAAACTTCCAATGGTAACGTAGCGCGCCCTTACCGCAGGGACAACATCTACTCAATGACCAGGAATCATCATCCTATCTAACCCTATGGTCTGCCCTGACGCCTTTTCCATCCTTTAGCTAGATCCTTGCTGTCTCGTTCGTTGAATATTTGTCTAGGTTCGGTTCCATGTTCTTCTATCCAGCCACGGCTTCTCATCAATAAGTTCCTCCTATTATCCTTCCTTGAATATCATGACATCATCGCATCCGAACAACCATTTGCTACAAGAAGTCGGTCGCACAATTTCAAACCCGACCGGTTTGTAACATGGCTTCACAGCGTATGCCGTTGTTAGGTTTACGCTTTCGTGACGCATCCTGTCTCTTTGGCTTCAGCGCACTGTTCACTTTGTTGTACCTTGGGATTTTCCTTTGGTCCCTTCTGCATTTTATGTTTCATTAGAAATAACTATTTGGCAAGATGCTTCCGGGATATCTTTTCTGACATACCGCTAATGACAATCACTGAAGAATTCGCTTACCTCAGTAGCCTAAACAACACACCTCATCTGGGTTAGATGGAATCAGCAACCGGATTCTCCGCTGTGCTGCGCCAATGATCTGTGTATCACAAACCTATGTATATAACCAGTGTCTCATCAAAGGTCACTTTCCATCAGCTCTCAAAATCGCTAAAGTGTATCCTCACCTTAATTCTGGATCATTGGACAATGGCCTCCCAAACAATTATAGACCCATTTCTTTACTATCATCATTATCTAAACAACTAGAAAAGCACACCCATAAGGTAATATTACAGTATTTAGATCGCAACAAGCTTATAGTTGACACTCAATCAGGATTTGGAACAAACTATTCTTGCCCTACGGCCCAAACAAACATGATAGAAAATTGGCACCGGAATATAAATAACAACAATCTATGTGGAGCTCTGTTTATCAATTTTAGGAAAGCATTTGATATGATAGACCATGCCATTTTAATTAACACACTAGAGACAATGAAAATTGGTCCTAATGTTGTGACGCTAATAACGTCTTTTCAGTCAAACAGAAAGCAAGTAGTATCATACAATAAATCTCTGTCCCAAACCACTACCTTCAATACTGGAGTAACGCAAGGCTCTATTCTTGGCCCTCTGTTATTTGCCATATATATTAATGATCTACCTTTGCATCTTTCGTCGTCCTGCGAAATATTTGCAGACGAATGGACAGTGTATAAAAACGCTGAAAGCAGTAATTTGCTGGAGTCGTCTTTGCAACAGGAATCAAATAATATAGTTAGGTGGAGCTATGCGATCCGTATGCAAATTAACATAACTAAAACAAAATCTATGTTATTAACAGCAGACAAAGACTTCAAACTCTAAATTCACACAGATCACTGCAACTTCACATCGATAACATGCCAGTCGAAAGTGTATTGAGCACAAAACATTAGGCCTCATCATTGATAGAAACCTAACCTTTAGTCCTCACGTTCAAGCGCTCACTAAAAAACAAACAGCGAGAAAAGTCTACCAACTCGCCAAAATTAAACATTTCCTTGATGAGGACACAAGGAAAATATTCTATACGTCTCACATACAGGCTCATTTTGACTACTGCTCTATAATCTGGGACGGCTGTTCCAATTCAAGCACCAAGCGACTTTACTCACTCCAGAAACGGGCCATGAATTTAATTTATAGCAAACATTTAACTGACAATCCTAGCCTGCATAAACGCCTTCAGCTACTACCATTCCCCAAACGTCTGCTTTTCAATAAGGCCAAACTAATTAACAAAATCCTACATCGGAGTGCCCCAAATTACCTTTGGCCATTGTTTGAATATAATGCTAAACACAGTAAACGATTAAATATATTACACATTCCGAAGCCTAGACTTATACTAAACAAGCATAACGTACTCTGCAGCTCAGCTGTGGAACAATCTTCCATTTGAAATAAAAGACATCACCAATCCCTATACATGTTATCGCAAATTGTTTGAACACTATCTCAGTACGGATTACCTTCCCCCTTAATAATAGAAATAATAATAATAATAATAATAATAATAACAATAATAAAACCCTAGTATAACAGCCAGTCCCCGTTTGGTAGGCCAGTATATTCCACATAGCTAATAACAAGTTCCACGTCAGTTATTACTATTATTGAGTAGTGTAGTATTGATATTTTTAATTTTCCACATGGCTTTATAATGCATATCTTTTATATTGTTGTTGTTTTCAGATGGCCTTGAATGATGTGTGAATAGTATAATGTATAAAGTGTGAATAGTATAATGTATAAAAGAGAGTGATAAAAGGGCAGAATGTTAGACGTGCTTGCGTGCCCAATTCTTAACCCTTTGAAAATAAAGTTTTGTTGTTGTTGTTGTTGTTGTTGTTGTTGTTGTTGTTGTTGTTGTTTTCATCAGATCGGTAAGTAAAAGTAAAGAACCATCGATCAAGTTTTAGGCTGAGCAACGACCATTAAAAAAACATGCTCCGTATCGATGGTGATTCAAACACATGCGCACCAGGCCAGCAGACATTCATGCTAGCCACATCGCAATCACCACTTTGCAAGGTACTTCTTGCACGTTGTGCACATTAAGATCCTCAGGAGCTAGATGTGACGAAGAGTAGACGGGAGACTCTCCTTCGTGTAATATTTAAACTAGGAAGCCCGCCCGCAACAGAGAGTGTATATGTTCAAAGCAATGTATTCCTTTGGTGGATTTAAACACAGAAGCCACATCCAATAAGTTGCACGGTTTATTGCCTGGCATATTTCGCTGCACCTCGTCAGGTGCATACTGCATAGTTATATATCACATGAAGTGGATAAATGAATAATACTTTGGCTGAATAATTAAAACACATAGTTACATATATTTATCGAATGTGGAACATCAGTCATTCCCATAGTATTCGCAAATTCAAAATGAAATCTTTCTACTTGCACAAAAGATAAGAGGAACGAGTCGAAATAACAACTCTGTTGCCGGGAATTTAAAGGAGGTTAAAAAGAATTATTTCGTAAGCTTAACAGGAACGCGGCGGCAAAGTTGTATTTTCTGTTTTGAAACAACAAAAAAACACTTGTCATCCGTCAAGTTGTCGGTTGATTTGGTGACGGTGTCCAAGTTTAACTTCAGGATTAAACAAGGCGGAGTTTCTTTTTCAGACGTGCTTTGAGAGATCCAAGATCGCACTCGCTGGTCGCTTGTCTCTGATGATGATAGCTTTGGCGTTTCTATTTGCATCGCTAATGAAGATCTCTGATGTCGCAAAAGCGAGAATGAATGAACAACATTTAGATTATAAATGGCAGCGACATCATATTTACTCTCTGAGTTGGAGTCTTATGCTTCTCTTATTGTGTTTAAACCAGGCCTACATCTTCTTTTGTCCTCTATTTGTCCTCTACCGGGACATGGTCCTAAACCCTCTCGCCCAAAGCCGTCCTATCTTACTTATACCATGTAGCTCCATCCATGTCCTCCCTATACTATTTATTTCTGTCTTTACTTTTCTTCTCCTTGCCTTTTTACGTCTTCCTGCACCCCCTCCCCCACCCCCAGCCCACCCCTCACCAGCTCCTCCCACCTGTGGAGGACAAGGAATAGGCTGTCTAGACATTCTTATCTCATGATTAAAGCTTGCTCTTAAAAAAAAGACAAGACGTTTTGTGCATAGTGGAACATTCTAACAAAATATTCTTGTCAGTGAATTTCAGAACACGAATAAGTAGTAAACAAAAGAGAGACAATCTAATACAGGGATGTCATATTATTGTTAAATGAGAAATAACTCGCACTAGAGCACCAGAACAGTTTGCTTGTAGGTTCTGACCTAATGTTTTAATGAGACACCTATAATTTTTGTTTACGTCAATTTATTAATGCTATCTCTTCTTGGCCTTTTGACTAAGATGAAAGTATGGTATCTTCACTTGATCTTGTCAGGGCCATCAGCAGAGGCAGTCATCTGAATGACACATAGGGACTTGGGGACCTGATGGGGCGGCTCTCGTTCTTGGGGGAACAGTGAAGCCTTCTTTTTTTTTTTTAAAATCACATTAAAAGGAACAAATGTACTTAGAATACAATTAAAAATTATTACATAATGGGACATTACTCAAAGCATAATAAATATATTATATTATTTAAATAATTGTAGTATGTGTCATAATTTTTTTATAAGGTCGTTATACGGATTATTAAAGGTTATGTGCGTCATTAAATAGGATAAGAAATTTAAGTGATCATTAAGGTTTGTGTAAAACGTATGGCTTTATTTTACATGCATGCGAATTTAGTCATGCATTTTTCTCTTACATCTCAATATTTTATTACATCTTTTGTTCTGTCAATGACATTAATCTTCTATAACACCTTTTGAAAAACTTTTGCCAGGCCTGTAAACGGCCAAAAATCATTAATATCTTAATATCTGTCGCATTTTCAGCCTTTTGGGTGTGTACATACATCAACACACACATTTCATTCGGGACATTATCAGCTACCCACATCTGAAAAACTGTCAGCCTCAATTTTCTCTTTAGATCAAGAAAAAGCATTCGACAGAATATCTCTCGCATACCTTCACAAAACGCTCTCACACTGCAATGTGGGAAGTTGTTTTTGGACATGGATCTAAATTCTATTTTTAAAACCAGAAAGTTGGGTTCTGTTAAATCATACCCTCACCAGTTCTTTCAGGTTACTAGGTCAGTGAGACAGGGATGTCCCTTATCCCCATTACTGTACGTTGTCGCTCTAGAGCCACTTCTAGAAAAGATACGACAGGACAACAATGTCATGGGGACGTTCATACCAGGGAAGGGTGAGCAAAAGCTGCGTGCTTATGCAGACGATACCATTTTCTTTCCGACAACTGAAAAATTTGTACGGATCATTTTGGAAACGTTCTCGTTTTGCGGCAAAAATAAACGTCAAAAAATATACCATAATGGGTTTAGGCAAATGAAAAAATAAGGCTGATTTTCCATTTGACTTAACATCAACCAATTTTACGGAATAGTCTTCCCATGGCAACCAAATCAGAAGAAGCAAATGTCAAATAACTCGATTTAAACATAAAAGATATCACAACTTGTAAATAAGTTATTGACGGTATTAATAATCTTATATTATATAATTATTATTATTATTACTATTATAATTACCACTATCATTATTATTACTTTTCTCATTATTATATTTGAATGTGGAAAATAAAAATTAAAAAATCGGATTAATAATGCCGAAGAATACACCACAGCCTTTTCTCTGATAGAAAGAGACAGGAACAACAGCAAAAATGTGATCCTTCACCTCTGTAACTATGTGACCCAGTAATTATAGGGAAGCCATATTGTAATGGGAATGATAATGTAAAGTGTTATTGTCCAAGCTCAAGGCATTCAATGTTACTGCTATCTCGAGAAAAACGCGAGATACATCAAGATAGGAGACGAGAGAGAGAGAGAGAGAGAGAGAGAGAGAGAGAGAGAGAGAGAGAGAGAGAGAGAGAGAGAGAGAGAGAGAGATTGGCAGGTGTAACATGCATTCCGCTTGTGGAGGTGGAAATGAAGCATATACAAGGAATGTGTGTTTACACGCACTATGCCATAAATGTCACATTGCCATAAATGTTTATGTATGTATTTATTTTATTCACACATGTGACCGTTAACACTAACAAACGGCAACGCTCTGTGATATTCACAAACAAAACAAACACACATTACACCTTGTAAATATACATTGCTCTGCATGAAATAAAGGTTTTGAAAAATAAATGCGGATTAATAAGCGTGTGTCATTTTTAATCTCGTCAGTTGCAAACTACTGTAGCGAGACGCCTGAGATTCTGCTCACGACTATGGTATACGGGTGAGTACTGAGTGATATCTCGCCAGGAAAACCCAGTGTGGAGTTACATTTCTGGTTGTCCTCTGCTAGAATAGATCCGAATGTTATAGTTTTGTGCACCCCGGTTCACAAAAGAATTGCGTAGCACAGTAAGCACCAAGTTGCATGGGAAAAGAATGATTCGCACCGACACAAAAACGGTGTTAACGTTTAAAAGGGAACTATAGTATGTCCCGAAAAGAATGCCTTCATTCACGATCAATTATTTTGAAAACTGTCTGTTGCATCGCTATGAAATTTATCCAGCCGTCTTATATTTACCCCCACCCAAGGAATATGTCTTTGATAGGTCCATAAACAACTTAAATCATCGAAAGCGGCGACATTTATTTGATGTTTTGCTGAAAAACTAATGATTTCTCGCTAACAAATTTATGTTTACAGTAATGAAAGCCCCGCCAATTCAGATGACACACAAGGCGTATCTGGATTCGTATGGGAGTGGGTGCAATGAAAGAAGTAGCTTAAAATCGACAAGGTCGGCTGCATTGCACCGGGTCTTTATCCCATATGGCTCAGTTTCTTTCCGCAGCGCGAAAAGCGTCGCACAAAGCGCGAATTCCGTACCTCCAGCGACGACCTCGGGAGTCTCCGAAAAAATGCACTCGTGAAATGAAGGACGCGGCCCGGAATCGAACATACAACCTTCGGAGCCCGAGTCAGACGGCTTGACCACTTCACCACGGAGAATCCCGAGAGGGGTGCAATGTGTAATATTATTAAGACAGAGAATTTACAGAGGCATGGGGTAAATAATTTGTAAATTGACAGGAAAGTAGAAGGAATATATTTCTTACCTTATTTTTCATTTCCTTCTTGTTTCTTCAGCTGCTGGTTAATAATGTGTACACAAGTATTCGTGTTAGCTTTTTATATTGAGTTCGTGAAAGCTTCCAAATAGCTGTGCGTTAATGTGTGTATGGAGTGACCAGAAATGATACCGCAATTTAGTCATCATGTTTCCATTTTTAAGGATCTGTTCAGCTGTCTGTGTAGTTTGTTCACACGTACACATGGGTGACAGACCCGCTTTGAGTCTTCGTGAAAGATTGTCTACTCTGCTGTTTACCGTTCAGAGACGGAACATGATTACCTGTTTTGCACTATGAAAATAGTTGTCAGTGTCTCTGTAGTGGGCTTTCTTCTTAACGACCAAGATGTTGGTCCTCTTTTCATTGAAGTTTATAGATTGATTCGTATGCACGTGTGTTGTCCCCTAATTTGACAACGTGTTTGCTCTCACGTTTCTTGTTATGCCATAATATGTCAGTTTCCACCGCAATATTACTCTTCTGTTGGTATTCAATGCGTTTAGTGTGTGTGTGTGTGTGTGTGTGTGTGTGTGTGTGTGTGTGTTTTCAATACAGTTGTTTGTCACGGCTGAGGGCTTGCGGAGTTGAAAATTCATCACTGTGGAATACAAACTGTTGCCATTGACATTATGCTGATGCTGTAATGTTTAGGGCCTGCAATTCTTCTGAATATTTGTAGCAAAATATCCCAGTTGGTGTGCACGTGGATTAAGGTCTGCGATATGCTCAGACCTTAATCTGTGTCGGACGATTCCAGTATGTTGATGACTGCTCTCGGTTGCATAAAATTCAATCCATCCTTTCTCCAATAATCCTCTTCCTCTTTCAACACATGATTCTCACATTTTTCCAGTAACTTCTATCAATATTTAATAGCGAGGACTGGATTAGTATCCTGACGTCAGACAATTTGAATATAGCATTGTCAGCTGCCACCTGTTCTTTAATTTTAGCCCACACAAGTTCTATAGGGTTAAAATGAGAATGGTACCGCTGAAGTCTCAAGCACCCATGACGATGCTATTCTATCAACTTATCGATTTGATATTTCTTGATTTTTACGTTTTTGGAAATGGTATGTTTTCCATTCTGAGTCATATCTTTATTGCTCCCTTTGTGCTCGATGCTGTAGGTATTTTGTCTTCTTGGGCAACAACATTGATATCACGCATTGTCCATAATTGGATATGACAGTCTATCTAGGGATGGAAGCACAGTATTGTCCAGCCAATCTCTAAATACATTACCATTCATCTTATTATGATAATCCATATTCTCTGTATGCTTTGATACGAACACGAGCCCAGCATTCTGTTGTAAGCCATTATGCGTATTACCAGCATGGGTCATGATCAAACGTTGCCCTGTACTACTGGGCACATATCTCTTTATCTGTCCATCCACTGATGGCAAAGCCTTATCACTTGTGTGGTGCGCATTGATCCACATTTCATCCAAACACACTATGCCATAATTTTCTTTGCGCATTTCCCTTATTTCATGTAGGTATCTGCTTCTCATGGCTCCTAAATGCGGTTTCTCGCAAAGATTATTTCTACCGACCTTGTACTTTCAAATAGTTAAGATAATGTCCTTATAATTTTCCACAAAGTTGTTATGGATAGCTCTATGTTATTGTTCTTTCTGAACCAAACCCTAAGTTTTCTTACAGTCACTGTTTCTTTGGCATCCAGCATTTTTATAATGCTGGATAATCCTGGATATAAAATCCAAAATGTTTATAATTTTAGGAGTCTCCGTGACGAAGTGGTCAAGCCTTTTGACTCGGGCTCCATAGGTCGTGGGTTCGAATCCGTACCGCATCCTTCGGTTCACGAGTTAAATTTTTCGGAGACTTCTGTGGGTCGTCGCTAGAGCTGCGGAGTTCGTGCTTTGTGCGATGCTTTCCGCGCTGCGGAAAAAGACCGAGCCATATGGGATAGAACCCGGTGCAATGAAGTCGACCCTGTCGTATATCAAGCGACTTTTTAAAGCATTTTTATAATAGTTCGCCCTATGACATCTTTGTCAAAGCTGTCTACAATAATCTTTCTACCTACCGTTTGGTTATTGCGTGGTGGTTTAATTCCAGATTCTTGCACTCATCGACGAAATGCCCGTTTACTCAAACCCAATGCATGCATTGTTCTTTTTTCGGAATTTGTAATAGTATAAAACAGTTTCCTGCTATCAGCTTCCTGACAAACATATGTGTTCAACTTCATAGCGATTCTTTGAAGTGTATAATTTCGCATTCAATCCCATTGAAAAATATTCACACACTTCAATGTTAGCGATAAGTGGTAAGATTTAAAAAAAAAACAACAACATAATAATCAGGTTTCATGAAATAACCCACATTTTGAGACACCTCTGAATGAACAGTCCTAGTTTAAACAACGCGGGGAGTTGGCATAAGGCCAATCCCGTGAAAAAACGTACAATATTCAACACTGAGCGCTGATTGTCTGGCTACGCTGTAATACATTTAAAATTATGAATTTCATCTCAGACCCGTAAATTATATACCGCATATAAACAAACTTTGAAATCTGCTGTAAAATCTCCAGAACAAAACTTGTTGGGTGGACATAATGATAAGGTTATATACTAAATCTCATAATTTTCCCTCAGTTGGTTACTGAGATATGGATGTTTATATTGGGGTAAAAAAAAAAAAAAAAGACTATAGTGGTTTAGTTTCTTTGTTGCCTTGTTAGGCTGTTCTAAGGACATTTGGAGAAAATGACTGTGAACTGTCACGATGGCGCTTACAGACACTTGACTGCTTCGGCAGAAGTTGTCCCAGTCATTTCAATTTGTTAAAGGTAGTTATTCTTTTGAGTGTTATAATTAAGTGTCGGTTGTTCGAGCGCTATCGTATCCGCGCCGACAACTTTCCGGCAAGTTAGCGTATGCATATTTGTTAGTATGGTATAGTGGGCTTGGCTAAAATTGGGGTGAGGAGAGGGATGACTTTACCATCCATGATGAAAACCAATCCTCGGAGCTAGCAGCTAATAGCTAGCCACCTAAGAAAGAGATATTTAGACGCAGGGCTTTGCAGCCTTTTCATAGAACATGCATGTGCTGGCTCGAAGACCGAAATTGTCGAATGCGATCAGCGCTGCGGGCCGGTATGACGACGCGTTTCCGGTTTACGCCGCAATGAAATCACTACCCCCCCCCCCCAGACCGCATAATCCCCCAACCAGTTAGCAACTACACTGTGTATGCGGTTGTGCGTGCATGCGCATATACACAAGTACATATGTGTATGTGTTTGTATATGCACAGATATACATCTCCATTGAAGATGGAGGTTCAGAATGCTCTTAATCATATGAAATTTGGCAAGACCCCCGGTCCAGACAGCGTCACAACAGAAATGATTAATGCTTTAGTAGAATATGGAATAGATAAAGTTACTAGTCTGCTTAATACAATACATGATACTGGAAATATACCTCATGAGTTATGTAATTCTGTATTTATTGCACTCCCAAAGAATTCAGGAGCCTTGGAATGTGATCAACATCGAACAATTAGTATAATGAGTCACATCACGAAGATTTTGCTAAGAATTATCATGCAAAGAGTTAGGAGGAAAATATAACCTGAAATAGGAGAAGAACAATGTGGGTTTGTAGAAGGCAAGGGTACAGTAAATGCTGTGTATATACTGAGAACCGTAATCGAACGTTCTATAGAAGTAAACAAAGATTACACCTTTGCTTTATTGACTTCACAAAGGCTTTCGATAAAGTGAGACATGTCAACATGATAAGGATGCTTGAAGATCTACAAATTGATGGGAAAGACCTTAGACTTGTAAAAAACATATATTGGAAACAACAAGCTGCCATAAGAGTTGATAATGAAGTAAGCCAATATCAGCCTATTAAGAGAGGTGTGAGACAGGGAAGTGTAATGTCTCCAGAACTGTTTTCCCTGTACAGTGAAAATATTTTCAGAAATATTGAAGATATGGAAGGAATCAACATTGGGGGACGATACATCAATAACAATAGATATGCAGATGATACAGTCTTGATTGCAGACAATGAACAGGACCTGCAAAATTTAGTAGATGCGGTTTTTACACACAGTGAACAACTAGGGTTAGAATTAAATTGTAAAAAGACACAGATTATGGTCGTCACTAGGAAGAACGAAATACCACAATGTAATATACAAGTAAATGGGAATATTCTTCAACAAGTGAATAGGTACAATTATCTCGGAACAGTAATAACATCTGATGGGAGATGCCTTGAAGAGATTAGAACAAGAATCGCCATGGCAAAAGTAGCCTTTAGCAAGATGAAAAACATACTGACCAATAAAAAGATGTCAATTGAAACGAGAAAAAGAGTGTTGAGATGCTACATAGAACCTGTACTTTTATATAGATGTGAAGCTTGGACAATGAGCAGTCAGGCTGAAAAACATCTGATGGCTGTAGACATGTGGTTTCTGAAGAAAACGCAAAGAATACCATGGACAGCCAGTGTACCAAGCTACGTGGAGGGTCCCAAATAGCCCTGTCACAATGTTTAAATAATCTTCTATAGCCCTGGCTGGGATAGGTCTTTGCTTGCCAACCCTCCTCCGTTCCCCGGACTCACTGTCACTCTCTCTTTCGACCTCGGGACCTATTCCCTGACGTGTCTTTCTGGCTGATCCATAGATAACACGGTGATCATTGGAGTAAACAAAAACGTAATTTATTAAATTAATAAAGAACAGCACAGGAAAACATCAAGGCAGTTAAAACAGATAGTTCTAAACAGGACACAACAAGGATAAAGTTCAGGCACAGAGCCTTACGGCTTTCCCTAATAGACCAAAGAGTACTACAAAGTCCCGTCAGTCGACATCTGCCTCACCGATTTGGTCCGCAGGTATTTTCCTCCTTCCCGATCGGTTGTACAAACAACAGGCGCCTGTAGAACCAGTCCTACTAGTTCCAGTGGTCTTCTCTACACAATGAGTCTTGTGTTCGTTGTAGCCCAATGGTACAGGAATACATCACTTGTCACAATGGGAACAGTTCTTGAAGGGGAAAATGTGTATGGGTGTTTCAATGTCACTGACCAGGCTGGGTAAGATTTCACATAATGGGAATGGTTCGTGAATGTGGAATGGGTATGGGTTTTTCAATGTCACTGATACGGATGAGTAGGACCGAGAATGAGCTGTAGGTCCATTCAGGAACATAGGTTCAACCACTCCACTATTGACGATGGGATTTGTACAGAGCGGGTACCGAAGGATGCCACTAGATCAGGACTAATCGGACATTGATTCCTTGATTGGAGTCATTAGCCTGTGGCCGTCCTGAAAGTCCATGGTTCACCTGAGAATGTCTTAAGGTGATACTCTCGTGGCCTTGCAGATCTCTTATGCTCCCTTCAATTCAAGGAGGACCCTGGAGATGACAGAGATTAGTGAGCGACTAGGCTGACTCAAGTACCACAATCCTGAGGACCAATAGGGCCTCAGTTACTACATTTGACATATAGGTTCCTTACCCAATACATTAGATAAGAGGCCCGAATGAATGGGCCTGACCTGTCAGGTAGCCCCTGGATTGGCTACGTCCGGGCTTGAGTAGACCTCCAGCTTGTAGACGTCCGGTTGTCCACCCTAGGAACTTTTTGCCTACAAGACTCACTCTCCACACTCATACCAAGCCTTTATTATTATTGGGCACATTCATTTCCAGGCTTATCTCTCACTTGCAAACCCTGCCTTTCTCACGACAAAGCTCTTGTGGTGTTGTGTGGGTAATTATGTGTATGTAAAGAAGTGTCGTTCCCCATTCCCAGCAAGAATAGGAACAAAAAAATACTACTCCTTCCGGCCGCTGCTCTTGTTTAAGCTGTCGCCGCAATGTACCGGCAGTGCCTCACCTTACACGTAGAACTAGATGATCTTATCGACCAGTAACTATTCAGTTCACCCGGCCACCCTATCCGCTAAAAGATGAAACAGATAGCCCAGTGGATACCCTCTTCGGGCTCAAGACGATAGATCATAGATGGGTGGAACCCATCCCCACGGAGCCCTTCCCTCCTTCTGGCATACCGTAGCTATATACTGATTATCTTCCAATGAAGGAAGACAGTATGCAGAGTTCAGGCCGTAGGAGGAAAGATAGCCCCCGTCCATCTGCTGCCAAGAACAAGTGAAATCATCTGGGACGCTATATTGCTCAGATTCGTTCCCAGGCAATGCCAAGAACAAGTCGCTTAGCTAGATTGGCCAACGGTCAACCCACTACCAATATGGCAAGACTGCCGTTTAGCCAATTCGTCTCACCTAGTCGAGACAACCAGTTAGCTTTATAGACCAAGGTCTAGCAGTATTAAATAAAACCCAATTGTTACCTTTCCATTCCCCAGTAGTAGGTTGCAGTGTTGTCTTAATCTTTGAATTAAATAGACATGCTGCAAACACCAAACGGTAAGTATTGGAACGGACATGAATTGCACCAGAAGTTGCACTGGTGTGTATTTGGTGTAAGGTGCCCTATCGGGTTTTCCCCAAAGACAAGACATATATCTAATCGTTCTATTAAAAATATCGTGTTGTTAAAGTATCCCAGAGAACTATCTTCCATGGTGATTGAGCGAATAAGAGAATTGAGGGTTCCCGAAAGCTGTTTCCCCCTGTTTACCCTAACCCAAAGAAAGAATGAGGACATGGGCCACTGGCGTTCTGTCACAGCCAGAAAGACCAATGAACAAGTCCTTCAAGAAACAAATGAAGATCGTAAACTGATTAGAGACATTAGACGTAGACAGTCAAACATTTTTGGGCATGTTATGAGAAGAAATGATTTGGAGAACTTGGTGACAACTGGTAAGATTGAGGGGAGCAGACCAAGGGGAAGACCTAGAAGTAAGTATCTGAATGGCTTGGCCTTGTGTGGCATGGTCGAGACAGAAACACGGAACTGATCCATGACTCTGGTGATCGAGTGAGATGGCAGAACATGACCGCCCACGCTTACCGGCTGGCACATGATGGATGGATGGACACATCTCTCTCTCTCTCTCTCTCTCTCTCTCTCTCTCTCTCTCTCTCTCTCTCTCAAAATAATCGTACACCAACTCTCTCTCTCTCTCTCTCTCTCTCTCTCTCTCTCTCTCTCTCTCTCTCTCTCTCTCTCTCTCTCTCTCTCCAAACATTCTTGCTTCCCTGTGTCTACCTATGCCATGTGGATTGCTGGTGGTGGAATCTTATACAGCGCCAATAACACAAGCACTTGGTGATTTGATTCCTAAAATACTTTGTATAACTATCAACCTTACTGACTCTATTTCATAGGGAACAGTATGAATGAAGCCTCGTATTTGTAGACCGACCTACTCCGCATACCCCATGAGGCACATCACAGGAACGATACCCACCTTCTCTCTCTTTCCCTTCCTCCACCTCTCTCTCTCTCTCTCTCTCTCTCTCTCTCTCTCTCTCTCTCTCTCTCTCTCTCTCTCTCTCTTATATATATATACCTTGCACATGCCCATGTACACTAGTGTATGAATGTTTCTTGAGCGGTGTATATGTATGTATGTTCGCTCACTCATGTCAGTCCACCCAGACTTTAGGACTCGCCTCATAATAACATATATGAGTGCATAATGTGGTTTTGATTAGTACCACCATCATGCTTACGCCCACTCATGCTTCGTTAGTACATCCACTGAGATTGCTCAGATACCCCTACCAGACAGGTTGCTGTCCTGCCCTCCTGCCTCCCCCCCCCTTTCTTTCAATGTGCTCACCGAACCGTAACACCTATCACCCCGTCATCATCCTCTATCTCACTCCGTCGGTTGGGTATAACAAGAATACATCGGAGATATTCTGAGTTACTCACGGATCGGAACTGTGAGGTAAGTATGAATATTTTTTTTTAAATTCTCATTTTCTCTTCACTGCTTTCATTGTTTCATCCTTTTGTTCTTTTCGTCCTGTCATTAACTTTTGATGTAGTCACAGGAGATCTCCTTGACTATATGTTGTGTTTGTTTGCTGATGAAGGCTAATCGCCGCAACGTCCTGTATGTGTCGTAAATCTGTTATGTAAAGCTGCACTACTTTGTGTCATTTTATATTGTTTACATTTTCACAGCTTTACCGCAGTTCCTCCCTATTTTATTCAAATTGATGGGAAAGACGTTTTTTTCGCATATCCTTTACATGGCATCGCTGTCAACACCAGCATTTGACCACTTATGTTGATTTCTTGGCAAGATTACGCTCAGTAGTTTGCCATTGTTTCTGGTCGGCCGACTCACTTATCCCTAAGTCACCAATGCGGCGAGAACCGCTACCAATTCTCGCGCGCTGCGTTACTCTAAGTGGATAAACGGGATACGGAGAAAGGAAAGACCTAAGACTCATATAAAACACATATTGGAAACAACAAGCTGCCATAAAGATTGATAATGAAGTAGGTCAATATCAGATTAATAAGAGAGGTGTGAGACAGGGATGTGTATTGTCTCCAGATCTTTTTTCCCTGTACAGTGAAAGTATTTTCAGAAATATTGAAGATATGAAAGGAATCATCATTGGGGGACATAACATCAATACCATTATATAAGCGGATGATACAGTATTGATTATAGACAATGAGCAGGATGTGCAACATTTAGTAGATGCGATCGTTGCGTACAGTGAACATCTTAGGTTAGAATTACATTGTAAGAAGACATATATTATGGTCGTCACTAAGAAGAAGGAAATACCACAATATAATATACAAGTAAATGGGAATATTCTTAAACAAGTGAATCGGTACAGTTACCTAGAAACAGTCATAACATCTGACAGGGGATGCCTTGAAGAGATTAGAAAAAGAATCGCCTTTGCGAAGGCAGCCTTTTGCAAGATGAAAAACATACTGACCAATAAAAAGATGTAATTTGCAACGAGAAAAAAAGTGTTGAGGTGCTACATAGAGCCTGTGCTTTTGTATGGATGTGAAGCGTGGACAATGAGCAGACAAGCTGAAAAACATCTGATGGTTATGGAAATGTGGTTTCTGAGGAGAATGCATAGAATACCATGGGCAGACAGAAAAACCAATGACCAAGTACTGCAGTAGACAAATAAAAATCGTAAATTGATTAGAGAATTAGACGTAGTCAGTCAAAATTGTTTGGTCAAGTTATGAGAATAAATAAATTGGAGAACTTGGTGACAACATGCAAAATCGAGGGTAAGAGAATAAACGGAGGGCAGAGAAGTAAATACTTCGATGATTTGCCCACGTGGTATGGTCGAGACAAGAAAACTGAGCTGATCCACGATTCTGGTCATCGAGTGACATGGCAAAACATGACCGCCCACTTACCGGCATGGCACATGATGGTGATGAGCTGATGTTGCTCATTATTACATAAACAATGTAATCAGCGTGGACAAACAATGATTACGATAACAACAATGTTAACGATAACCGTGATGACATAGCGATGATAGCGATAGTAATGATCGTAACGATAACACCGATGTTAACGATAATAAGGATGACACCGATGGTACCAACAACAACGACTGTAGCGATAAGACTGATGGTAGCAAAATCAAAGAATGTGGAGATAATAACACCGATGGTAACGACAACATCGATGGCAACGACAACAACGATTGTAGTGATAATAACACCATGGTAGCGACAATAACGACTGTAGCGATAAGAACGATGGTAGCAACAATCACATCTGTAGTGATAATAACACCAATGGTAACGACAACAACGACTGTAGCGATAAAACGAATGGTAGCGACAACAACGACTGTAGAGATCATAACACAGATGGTAACAACGACTGTAGCGATAAGACCAATGGTAGCGGCAAAATCGATGGTAACAAAACAACGACTGTGGCGATAATAAACCAATGGTAGCGACAACGACGACTGTAACGATAAAACACCGATGGTAGCGACAACAACGACTGTAGCAATAAGCCCGATGATAGCGACAACATCGATGGTAACGACAACAATGACTGTCGTGATAATAAATCGATGGTTTCGACAACAACGATGGTAACGACAACAACGACTGTAGCCGCAGAATCGATATTAGCGACAGACAACGATGGTAACTACAACAACGAATGTAGCCATAACACTGGGTATTAACGATAACACCGATAATAACGATAACAGTGATAAGAACTGCTGTATGATAACAGCGAGTGTTAATTATATCTAGGTCAGAAGTCATGTGATATTCTGTGCGTTATCGATTCACGGTGTGCTAGACATCTGTAAATAAGGTTGTCAGTCATTGCTTTCCTTCTTGGCAGCAACTATACTAATCGGTTATAGTAGGTATTCACCCTTTAAAGAAATCCTCTGCCTACTATAACGAACTTGAGACTATAACCAACAACTACCTGTCGGTTGTGCTCCAGCTCAGTGCACCACCTATTAGGTGGTTTCAAGTTCATCATCATCACAAGAATTGCCTATAAGCGTGGGCGCTTCATGTTACCCTACAAAGTAAGCTCATCGGGTACTCCATCTTGCCGAAAGGTGACCCACTGGCCAGCGGGTGAAAGGAGGTAGCTTACTTCAAAATGTGCTGATATCACAGCTCTGATTTAAACAGGGGCCACGAAATTATATCAACAACAACAACAACAACGATGACGACGACGCGTCGACAATAACAACATCAATAACAACAACATAGACGAACAAAGAAGAAGGCCTAAACATGAATCAGTAACGATGTTGCATATCTTTTACGGGACGTTGCCATCAACCCCCTGTTGATTGTCTATACAATTTTACGATCAGTAGTTTGCCATTGCTGTGTGAAAGAGAAGTCAATGTTAAAGTCCAACTTAATACCAGTTTAGGGATTGAACGCCTTACCTCGCCATCAGTTCACCGGAAGTTTAAGAGTGAGCGTTCTTATAATTTCGGCCACGTAGACTGCTTATGTCTCTCTGGCCGAGGGGTTACAACACTTTCTCCGTAATCCCGTTTATCACGCAGAGTCTTGTAGCGGGCGAGAACTGGGAGCGGTTCGTCCCCCGCTGGTGACTTGCGGGATAACTGAGCCGGCCGCTCAGAAAGCAATGGCAAACTACTGAGCGTAATCTTGCTAAGAAATCAACAGACAGCTGAAAGATCCTGCTGTTGACAGCGATGTCCTGTAAAAGATATGCGAATAAAAAAAAAAAAAGGCTGCTTATGAATGAGTAGTGCATGTATGAGAAAATACAACTCTTAGAATGGCTCTATTCATATGGTAAAACATAACACCATTGTGCAATGTCCATCAAACAACACACAATTATAAACATCGTAGCTGTATGACAACAACATTAATCTGCAAAACATATACATCAAATGAGATGTCTTGTCTTGCGTATCCTTGTCTATATTCTTCTCTAACATTGTCTTTTCTCTAGTTGTGACTTTTCTCAAGTTTTAACTTCCATTTTTTCTCTGTAGTCTTGTTTTATATAGCCATGTCTTGTCTTGCCATGTCGTCACTGATCCATCTGCCAGTGATGTAGCTAGCCACGAAGTTTTTCCTCAGATCGGTAAGTACAAGGAAAGAACCCTCGATCAGGATTTAGGCTGAGCTCCGCCCATTAAAAAATGCTCCGTATCGATGGGGTTCAAACACATGTACACCAGGCCAGCAGACATGCATGCTAGCCACAGCGCTACCACCCCTCCGCAAAGTACTGTCTGTACGTCGCACTCATTAATATTCTCAGGAGCTAGATGTGACGAAGAGTAGACTCTCTCCTTCGTGTAAAATTGAAACTAAAAAGCCCGCTAGCAACAGACTGTGTATATGTTCAACACAATGTATTCCCTTGGTGGATTTAAACACAAAAGCCACATCCAATAGATTGCACGGTTTATTGCCTGGCATATTTCGCTGAATCTCGTATGTTTTGCTCGGGCAACGCCGTTAGTCTACTCTTTTTTCGATTTCCAGCTACCAAGGGAGTTTTTACGTGCACAACAATACACACGGGCGTCAGATCTCACTGACCAGGGTCAATTTTATATACATAAAAACATACGAGTTAAAAATCTACCCAAGTATTTCATGATCCTCGCCGATGCAACGGAGTTCGTGCATTGAGCTGAGTTTCTGCAGACTCAGGTTTGAGTTAGGAGGAAAACGGAGCACTTATGGGTTAAACCGTGTGCTTTGATGTTGATCCATCGACTAAATGACTAAACTATATTTCGCTGCATCTCAACAGGTGCTTACTGCAGAGTTATATATCACATGAAGTGAATAAATGAACAATACGTAGTCTGAAACAATTAAAACACACATATTTACAGATATTGCTCGAACGTGGAACATCAGTTATTGCCACAGCAATCGAAAATTCATAATGAATTCTTTCTGTTTGCACAAAAATTAAGAGGAAAGAGTTATATTTTCTGTATTGAAAAACAATGTCATCCTTTAAGTTGTTTCTTGCTTTGTTGACGGTGTCCAAGTTTAACGTCAAGGTTAAACAAGGTGGAGTTTCTTCTTCAGGCGTGCCTTGAGAGAACCAAGATCGCACTCGCTGGCCGCTCGTCTCGGATGATGATTGACTCGGAGTTATCAGTTATCAGTTATCAGTTGGGGTATCTTCGTTGCACTCCGGACATGTCCATAGGTGCTCAGATCCTCCCCCCAGCATATGCATCAGCGTCCGGTGGCTAATAGTGCCAGTTCTGTGTTGGTTGACGAGGCGCTTTGTTTTCCCGATGTACCTCTCGCGTCTGGCTGTGCCGATTCTTACTCCCAGGACTTTCATCCCGGACAGCGATGTGGAATCACTGACGTCAAAGTCCTCTGTTCTCGCCATATCTTTAAGGACGTTAATAACATCGGCACGATCCATGGGCTGGCCATCTACAGGGGGTGCAGAGCCAGCCAGTTTGTCAGCTCGTTCATTTCCCTCGACTCCCGCATGTCCCGGGACGAAGATGAAGGTGACTTTACGGACAACAGACTTCCGCAGCGATTCAGTCCACTGTCTACGTACCGATCCAGCTTCGACCTTCTGAATCATGCTCATTGAATCACTTAGTACACACACGTTGGTATAATGCTGTGACTCCAGCCATATGAAAGCCTGTGTAACTGCCATCACCTCCATCGTCATGCTGCTCGTAGGTCATAGAGTGGGCACCACTGGATTCTTGAACGGTTCGGCCCGCTGAACGGGCTGTAAATGCCCACGCACTTCTCTGCTGCTTTACAACAGATCCATCTGTATAGATGAGCACTTCGGGGCTATCTGAGTGTTCATAGATGAGCGCGTTAACCTCTGCATTGACAGCGGCAGGGTTCTGCTCTCTGCACCGTCTGTCGAGTGTGATAATGCAGGAGAAAGTGCACTTAAAAGCTGGAGGCACCGGCACCCATTCCTTGCCGGGGTTGATACTGGTAAGACTGCAGACCTGTCTGACGACATCTTCCGCCCGACCCATCCATGATTTGCCCCTCTTTAGCCTGTCACCCTTTTCTCTGAATATAGCGTCATGCAGAGGGTGCTGCTCATCTGCACTTATTTTTAAGTATGCACGAGCTCTCCAGATCTTGATCCTGTGTTCCATTGTCGGGAAGTCAAGGAGGTATCTCATTGCTACACAGCTGGTGTCTCTCGTGCAGCCCAAAATGATGCGCATGGCTTCGTTTTGTACCTTTTCAAGTCTTCCAATCTGTGTAGGGCTGACAGTGAGGATGGCCAGGGCATACTCGATGCGTGAAAGCACAAGTCCTTGGAACAGAAGTATTAGCAGTCTTTGCTCGATATTGGCAGTCGCCATGACTCTCATTGCTGACAAACCTTTTCGAGCCTTCGTTATGACATAATCGACATGATCTCTGAAGGACAGGCTACGATCAAGCCTCACGCCAAGATATGTCATTGACTGGGTTCTACTCAAACTGCTCCCATCCATTCTTACTGCCGGCAGGTCTGTTTTCACAATATGGTTGTTTAGTGAGAACCATGTAACCGTTGCCTTTGCAGGGTTGACAAGGGCATCGGCATCAGCACACCATGAGGAAATTCGATCTAGTTCGCCCTGCATATCATTGGCAACCGCCTGTCTATCTCGACCCTGTCGATACACGAGGTTGTCGTCAACGAATGACAGAGTCCTACCCCTCCCGTCCAACTGTTGTTCAGTGATCGGCACCGTATACACGTTGAATAGTACTGGTGACAGTGGTGAACCCTGCGGCAATCCTGGACATATCGTTATCGGCTCAGAAGACCAACTCCCGCATCTTAGCACCACCTTCCTTTGGAGCAGAACTGCAGCTATCCATCGTACAAGGTGAGGGTGCACTTTCAGTCTGAGGAGGGTTTGCATCAAGTGCTCGAACGATACTCTGTTATATGCGTCCTCTAAGTCTATGGCGGCCGCACATGTCTCTTCTCTGACCTGAAATCCTTCGTAAACATCTTGAGCAAAGACCGCTGCATTCAGCCATGACTCTTTGTTGCGTCTGTATCCTCCAAGTGTGGGCGGGAAGCAGCCGAGCTGTTCCAAGTCCCAAGCAAGTCTGTGTGCGACAATTTTCTCCAGTAGCTTGCCAACAGTATTCTGCATCGTAATGATTCTGTAGCCGCTTATCTTGGAGTGGTCTTTGTTCGGTTTTGGCAGCGGCAGCAAGTAGCTGTGTAGCCATTCTTCTTTGACCTGACCCCTCTGGATACTGGTGTTGAATTCTCTGGCCAGTTCTTCCATGTCATCATCTGATATCACTAGTGGGTCACCATATCGGATGCCGTCTGGGCCTGGGGCGGTGTTAGGTGATTTCTTGAGCATCGCACGCACTATCTCAGCTGTGATTGTCCATTCTTCGTCTGTCCCGACCCCCTCGCACAACTGAGAGAGTGTCGTTGTGGTCCTCTGTCTGGCGGACTCGTCTTTCTGGTCAGTCTGTTCTATGTAGCGTGCAAGAAGGGCCTTACCTTTATCCGCAGCCGACTTTTTCCATGCGAGGTCTGTGCCTTGAAAGTCTGGAATACCCCTACGTTGTGCAGCACCGTTCATGCTCTTGAGGAGGCGCCAGAATGTCGTAAGAGATCGCTCGGAGCACACCTTCCTGCAGAACTCGTCCCATTTCTCGGCCTTGGCCTGTTTGGCGCAGGATTTGAATAAAGTCGTCGTCCTATCGACCTCCGTCTTCAGGTTTGCCAACTCAAACTGTGGCATGTTAGCCTTTCTGGCCTTTTGCCAGTCTTTGACAGCCGGCCTCTTTCCCAGCCATGCCTTCTCGACCTCTCCATTCCACCATGGTGGCTGCAACCATCTTTCTTGTCTCCTGCGGGAGGAAGTTAGTTTCCTTCTTCTGATCTTGCTTATGGCGTCTTGACCAGTGTTGTCGTACGGGAAGGCATTTGTCTTGTTTCTTTGACTCATGGCCCCGTCTTTCTTGATCAGGATGACACAAGGGTAGTGGTCACTATCGTGGTATCCCAGTGTACCCCACCGGCACCTTGGTGCGATGGTGGGCGACACCAGAGCCAAGTCAATGATGCTGTCAGAGTCACCTGGTCGAGTGGCTATTCTAGTGACCTTCCCATCATTCAGACGGATTAAGGCAGCAGATGCCAGGGCGTCGTCCAGATTTTCTCCCTGTCTATTGGTGATGCCATTCCCCCATTGACTGCCTCTGGCATTGAAGTCCCCACAGTAGATGATATGCCTTTCATCCATATCGAACAAACTCTGCCATTGTCGCACTTCGACCTTACCATTACGCGCATAAACGTTCACGATTACAAGCTGCACTGGTGTCATTATTCTTAATGCCTGCACTTGCGAGGCATCACTGTTTCAGGAAGACATATCGATCTCAGACACTAGTATGTTGTCGCGGACCAGAATGGCCTGTCCGAGGTGCCGCCTGTTAAAGAATCCCTGAAATCCCGCGACATTTACTGTTCCGTCGCCGAGCTGTGTTTCTTGTAAGACCACAATATCGTTTCAGTAGAGTAGTTTTTCAAGAATGGGTCGGCGTTGACTAAATGATGCACGCATCATGACTCGGAGTTGCTGTTTGCGACGTTAATGAAAATCTCTGATGTCGCAAACGTGAGGCTGTTATAGCGACAGGATCTTCCCACAGTTAAACAAATACGGAATAACAGAGTGAGAATTATAATATAGAATAAACGAACACAATTTAGATTATAAATGGCGCCGGCATCATAGTTACTCGCTGAGTTGAGACTTATGCTTCTCTTATTGTGTTTAATCCTGGTCTTCACCTTCTTATGTCCTCTCGTTGTCCTCCATTGGGACATAGGGCCTAAAGCAACTCGCCCCAAGCCGTCCTACCCTTAGTTATACCATGCAGCTCCATCCATGTCCTCCCTATACTATTTATTTCTGTCTTTACTTTTCTTTTCCTTGTGTTTTTAGGTCTTCCTGCCCCCTCAACATCTCCTTCCGCCTGTGGATTTCATGGAAAAGACTGTCTAGGTATATCCATCTCCGCTATTCTCCATGTAAATGATCAAAAATAAGTAGACAAGACTTCTTGTGCACATTGGAACATTCAAGCAAAATATTCTTGTCAGTGAATTTCAGAACACGACAATGTAGTAAACTAATGGGAGACAATCTAATACTTGGATGTCATCATATTGATATATGAGAAATAACTCGCACTAGAGCATTAGAAACGTTTGGTTGAAGGTTCTAACAAAAATCACTTTAAATATTATAATGGGATGCCTATACTTTTTGGTTACATCAGTTTATGAATACTATCCCTTCTCGGTCTTTTGCTAAGATCAGAGGGTGGTATGTGTGCGCTAGTCTGGTTCGCAAGATCAGTCCCGCGTCTGGCGTTCGTCGTCTCGGATGGCTGTGTGAGGTGCACCCACTCGGGAAATTCCAGCCGACCCAAGTTAGCGAGGCAGGCGTTTTGTGAATGTGACTGCAGCGCGAAGCTGGAATCGCTGTGTGAGTGGGCGAAAGAGCAATTTTTGAAAGATCATTCGACAAGGTCGCGATAAGCGCCTCTCTCTCTCTCTCTCTTTCTCTCTCTCTCTCTCTCTCTCTCTCTCTCTCTCTCTCTCTCTCTCTCTCTCTCTCTCTCTCTCTCTCTCGATGAGTAGTTGGTCTGCAGTCAGTAAGCTGGCATAGCGTTTCAGTCAGTCCTGCTTGGCATAGCTTCAAAGCTCGTCGATAGGCGTCCAGTTGTTTTGCAAGCCCTACAAGATACCGAGGGAGCACGCTGAGCGATTGTTACTCTTGAAGTGCGTGTGTGTGAATACTCCTTCTGTGTGATAGATATCTGGTTGATCCTGCCAGTAGTCATATGCTTGTCTCAAAAATTAAGCCGTGCATGTCTACGTTCACACTATTTGACGGTAAAACCTCGAATGGCTCATTTAATCAGTCGAGGTTCCTTAGATAACATGATCCTACTTGGATAACTGTGGCAATTCTAGAGCTAATACATACCTACAAAGCTCCGACCCTAGCGGAAAGAGCTCTTTTATTAGTTCAAAACCAATCACCATTGTCCCCCGAGGGGCGCGACGTTCCCACTGGTGAGTCTGGATAACTCTGTGCTGATCACATGGCCTTACATGACGGTGACGGTTCGGAACTTGAGGTAATGATTAACAGTGACAAATGCAGGAATTTGTATTGCGGCGTTAGAGGTGAAATTCATGGATCGCCGCAAGACGAACTGCTTCGAAAGCATTTTTAAAGAATGTTTTTATTAATCAAGAATGAAATTCAGAGGCGCGTAGACGATCAGATACCGTCGTAGCTCTGACCATAAACGATGCCGACTAGCAACCCCAGTGGGGTTGAAGCGAAACTGAAACACAATGGACTATACCTTGGCCAGAAAATCCATTGAGTATAAAGGCCGAATCATTTGCAAGGTGTCACTACATGCTTTGTCCAGACACATTTTCTACGGCTCTAAGCTGATGGATGTGGCTGAACGCCTCTAAGTCAATATCCCCCGGTTGTGAGTTCCTGGCCGTTAGTCATCCTCTGATGCATGGAGGTGAGATGCTGAGCCAGCATCATCTGCAGCTTACCTTGTGCCCTACGTCTGTAAAGACGGCGAGGGCCACTACTGTGTGGGCATTAATGGTGAAAAAGCGTCCCAGTCAGCATCTAAAGCTCATTGAGTGAGCGTTATCAAAGATAGAAAAACGTCCAATTGGCCCGAAATGGAATATTGCGTGGCTAGCAAATCCATTTGGAAGAAGTCTGAAGCGAAATCTTGCTGTGTGGATGTCTGCATACTCGTCCCTCCTGGTCTGCGGGGTAGCAGCCTGAGGTAAACGGGAGGCCCAATATACGGAAGTGAGGCTAAGCAGCCATATGCAGGACGTGACGATTCCACGGGTGAGCCCAGTACCAGAGGAATATGTGTCGCCTCTACAATTATGGAAGCCATCTTGGATGGCTGGGAATGCCCATGGTCTATCCCCGCTTTTCCCTGAGGATTGACCTGGATGTCTTCGGTCATTTAAACTTGACCAGCCGGGATAAAGATGACACTACAACGGTGAGAGTCCAATGTCCGTCTTAGAGTGAGGGTGGAATGTCTTTCGAAACACCCGGGAAGGTTAACCCTGTCAACAAATGCCCACAGAAGTCGGATGTGTCAGCCAAAAGGCGCAAGTAAAGCACCTCTGCTGTAAACAGGCACAACGCAATAACATCCGAGTTAGAGTGGAATGTCCTTCGAAACACCCAAAAAGGTTAACCCTGTTAACAAATGTCCTCAGAAGTCGGATATGTCGGCCTAAAGGCACAAGTAAAGCAGCTCTGCTGTAAACATGCACAACGCAATTACGTATTATAAGAAGAAAGTATAGTATCTGCACATGATCTTGCCAGGGCCACAAGCAGAAGCAGGCATCCGAATGACATACAAGGACGTGGGGACCTGATGGGGACCCTCTGGTCTGGGGAAACAGCAAGCCTTTATTTAATAAAAGACAACAAATACTTGAAAGGGGCATAACATTATAACAGCTATTATTTGAAGGGACATTACTGAAATCGTCATTAGTGTATTATGTGATTTAAATTACTGTAGTATTTATGATAATCTTTTATAAAGTTGTATATAGTTATCTAAAATTGTATAAGCCATAAAGGAAAGGATAATAACTTTAAGTTGCCTTTATAATTTATGTAAAAATAATGACTTTGTTTTATATGCATGAGAAATTAACAATGCATTGTTTTAATATTTCTCAGTGTTACATTAAATGGTTTTGTCCTTTCAATAATATTCGAGATGGATATTGTATGCAATAAATTTTTGTCAGGCCTGTCAAAGGCCAAACCCCCTTAATATCACCTCTCGGACCCCTTGGCTGAAGTAGACCTGTAGAATCTGCGCTTGATCTTGCTAGGGCCACTTGCAGGGGCGGTCATCCGAATGACACAATGACATTGGCGCCTCTGACACCTTTCGGAAACACGACCCCTGTAAAAACAAAGATTCTTAATTTTCAGCACTTTTGATTGTTTTACCGCATCTCTCTCTCTCTCTCTCTCTCTCTCTCTCTCTCTCTCTCTCTCTCTC
>JACEFZ010018575.1:0-49782 GCA_014155875.1 Cepaea nemoralis
TTTTTTCTTTTTTTTCCAAAGAATGATGATAACCATTCACTTCATCCAGGGGGTTGAAAGTATGGAGTCGTGAATCCTAAGATGGCTGGTATTTCTATTTTGGCTCCAATATGTTCTTTGACAATGTGGGCAAAGAATGCTTGATGTTCCTTCAGTGGATTTTCTGTCCAGCCTTTTTTCCCCGTAGCTTTTGCAGTCCTGCTTGCTTCAAAATTGACTACACCCACGTACGGAAACCCATACTGGTATAAAACACATTTCCAATATTACTTTATATGTGTCTTAAAACATTTAAGGAGTATATGTTACTATATATGATTCCACACAAGACTTTGAAAATAAACGGTGAAGTTAGAATAGACCCGTTTCTTGTCACATAAATGTAGTCTTAAATAACTAAAATTAATACATTGGTAAAATGGAACCCCATATTCCCTAAGCCTTTTGCTCAAACATCCAGTCATTAATATATTGTGTCAGCGTTGGATAAGAAGAATTGAGGAGATAATAATTAATACAGTGAACAGTCAGACAAAGACATGTGGGAAGAAAACTGGGTTTCTTGGAAAAACGTGTATTTGATGAGAACAGGGCACGGCAGCATACACGAGCCTGACAGAAGCTCACATATTAGAATCTGCATACTCAAAACAGGACTTTCAGGATGTGCACACCTCCTGCAAATTGGTCTCATTCTAGCATCTATGATAATGATGTTTGTCCATCGAGAATGATGATGATCATTTATTTCATCCAGTGGGGTTGAAAGTTTGCAACCATGAGTTCTAAGATGGCTGATAAGGCCTATTTTGGCTCAAAATGTTCTTTGACAATGTGGGCAAAGAATGCTTGACTTTCCAGGTGGATCTTCTGCAGTGTTTTCTTTGTTTTTTGTCCAGCCTTTTGTTTTCCACAACTCTTGCAGTTCCTGTTTGCTTCACGAGTGACTACGCCCTTGCGTAATGATGTATGCCACGAATTTCGGTCTTTGGCAGCAGTCTCCCAAGTGTCATGATAAATTCCAGAAGCTTTTAGTAAGATCTTCAGAGTGTTTTTAAAGCGTTTGCATTGAGAGCGTTTACCACAACGCAGCTCGACGTAAAAAAAATTCGCTTAGGGAGCCTGTGATCTGGCATTCGAGTCATTCTGTCCATTCTGTCACTTATGACAATGTTCTTGTGAAGCTGATCCATTACACGTTTGTTAATTTATTCTATGAACTTTAAAACATGACCTGATTTTCTTCATATTCAATGCAAGTTGGTGAAACTGGGATAAAGTTGTATCACAGAGGTGAATGAATTTCTCATAAATATGCTTCATATGAACTATTCAGATCTCAAAAATTCTGTATCCCTGCTAACTACTGTAGTGATCAGCATACACAACTTGCAACATTTGCTATGAGAGACTGTTTTTTTTTTCTGAGTGTTATAATGTTGATTCTTAAAACATTCTGCACCTGCAGTGCACTCGATTTTTATTAGCTATCCAATACATGACTTGCATGTCTTCACTCTTGATGTCCCAGCTAGTTGTCCAATTACTCCACTCTAAGATGACTTGCATGTCTTCACTCTTGATGTCCCAGCTAGCTGTCCAATTAACCCACTCTAAGATGACTTGCATGTCTTCACTCTTGATGTCCCAGCTAGCTGTCCAATTAATCCACTCTAAGAACTGATACTTTTGACTTCATCTGGTTTATATATTTGTCTTTCAGACCAAGTACACTCCGATTGCATGCTTTAACATCTGAACAAACAACAACAATTGTTTGGGACTGCAAGGGTTAACTACCAATTAAATCTTGAAGGATTTAGGATTTCTCATATTATGTACCTGACATAGATATTCAATATCAAAAATTCAATTTCTACAGCTTTTTCTTAAACAGAAGATAACTTCCATCAGGTGTTATACATGGATATATCTGCATGTTATTGTTTCCACAGTAACATGACCATAAATTAAGCACTTGTCGGTGGCAGCTTCACAATAACCTGAAATGAAAGTAGGGAAATATATAAAAAAAACATATAAACAATGTAGTGTAATGTAATGATAATGCAATAATAATGTAATACAAGAATCTTGGTAGTACAATGGTCACTGTACTGGTTATACAGTTCTGTGGTCTGGGTTCAAACCCTCGCAGACATGATAAATATTGTTGACACTCAGGTATGATGACACTCAGGTATGATGACACTCAGGTATGATGACACTCAGGTATGATCTTGTCTCATAAAGTGAATATCAGGGTCTTACTTTTACATTTTCTACCTTTAGAAAGTAGATAGGCACTTTGAGGTTGTTTTTTTTTTTTTTTTTTGGGGGGGGGGGGGGGAGTGTAATTACGAGTTAGACAGACACACACTCACTCACCCACCCAAACGCACTCACGCATCACACATGCACACACATTGTCTTCATTAGTCGTCAAGGTCAATCAGATATCTCTATAGGGTTTATAGATAGTCAGCTATTGTTTAAATACACTCAGATATGGCTGTAGGGTTTATAGATAGTCAGCTATTGTTTAAATAAACTCAGATATGGCTGCAGGGTTTATAGATAGTCAGCTATTGTTTAAATAAACTCAGATATGTCTGCAGGGTTTATAGATAGTTAGCTATTGTTTAAATAAACTCAGATATGGCTGTAGGGTTTATAGATAGTCAGCTATTGTTTAAATAAACTCAGATATGGCTGCAGGGTTTATAGATAGTCAGCTATTGTTTAAATAAACTCAGATATGGCTGCAGGGTTTATAGATAGTTAGCTATTGTTTAAATAAACTCAGATATGGCTGTAAGGTTTAGAAGCTAGAGGATCGCCTTCACCGCACTGGTTTGTATCCCAAATGTCTCAGCCTCTCTCCACAAAGCAGCTTGTTGAAAGTGTGTCTCAGAGGTCTCTGAGAAAATTGCGCTCGTGAACCGAATGACAGAGCCCGGAATCGAACCCACAACCTTCAGAACGTGAGAGGTATGATGCTTAACCACTTCGCCAGGGAGACCCCACCCTCTTCCTCTATCTATAGGGTTTGAACCTGGAGTAGGCAGCAGAAACACTGCAGCAATTCTAGCGTACGTAGAGTCACAGCTGAGTATGATACTTACATGTTTGATTTCCACGTAATTCTGCAGTCCATACTCTCCCCTATAAACATTGGGAAGAGGAATAACTTATGAAAATGATGTTTGCTGGACAAAATAAAACATTACAAATATAATATATGATTGCAGAAATGATCAAGTCCGGGTATGATCATTCATAGCTGTGTTTCAACATATCTCGACAATGTACTGTGGCATGTACTGTGGCATGTACTGTGGCATGTACTGTGGCGTGTACTGTGGCATGTACTGTGGCATGTACAGTGGCATGTACTGTGGCGTGTACTGTGGCATGTACTGTGGCGTGTACTGTGGCGTGTACTGTGGCGTGTAATGTGGCGTGTACTATGGCGTGTACTGTGGCGTGTACTGTAGTGCAGGGATATTGTTCATTGTCCTGAGTTCCCAGGTGGACCCAGCATAATGAGGTGAGAAATTCGCCGATTAAATGTCATGGGAGGTTACATTGTCTTATTCAAACTTCTCGTAACTGATACAGGCTTATAAATCAAACTATAGTTTAAATATCAATACAGTAGTTTTCCATTTACAAGCCCCTTTAATTTGATATGACTGCTACCATATTAACAACTGTTTAGTCATAATTGTGACAAACTCTTGTTCCTATTGTGAGTGTAGACATGGAACGTTGCTTGAATGTGAAGAAGACAGAAGTAATGGTTATAACTAAGAAATTAAGTCTGCCTACATTTATATACAACAGCAGTACTGAATTTATACAAGTTATCAAGTTCAAATGTCTGGATCATCATCATCATCATCTTACACTTCTGCCGTCAAGCGTCGTGGGGAGGAATAATTTGCGCTCCAGCGCCCGATGGGCGGCACTGGATAGTGTCATTCCATGTGATTGTACAATGTCATTGATGTCGTCAATCCATTTTCTTCTTGGACGTCCTCGTGGTCTCGTCGCAGATGATCTTTGATGTAAGGCCAGTGATGGTAGTTGATGGTGTTGCATTCTAACGACATGGCCAAACCACTTGATCTTCTGTCTTTCAATAAATGAGGCACAAGGTGTTGATCCACTGTATGTCTGATAACAGCATTTCTTACTCGGTCTCGGATTGTTAATTTGGCAGCTCTCCTCAGGCATCTCATCTCGCAGGTGTTGATTTTGCGAAAGTGTGATTTGTATAAAGTCCAGTGTTTTACATGTCTGGATACATGGCTAATATCAGATGAAATAGTAACACAGAAATATCGAACAAGTAAAACACTGCATTTGATAGCATGAAAAACATCTTATGGGGCAAGCTGCCATCATTAACATGTAAATGTACTCAATATCTGGCTGTAAATCCTGAGCAACTGGTAAACAAGCAAAGAAATTCTGTCAAGCCTAAAAGAATGCCATTCCAACTGGCATGGATGATCATGGCTCTTCTCAACTTTAGGTCTCAAGCAATATGTGTCCTTTCATGTGTTGATATATAACATTCTTAGAATGCCATGGAGCAAGAGGAAGAAAAATACCGACATTCTACCAGAGGAAGAGAAATACTTACATTCTACCAGAGGAAGAAAAATACTGACATTCTAACAGAGGAAGAAAAATACCGACATTCTAACAGAGGAAGAAAAATACTGACATTCTACCAGAGGAAGAGAAATACTGACATTCTACCAGAGGAAGAAAAATACTGACATTCTACTAGAGGAAGAAAAATACTGATATTCTAACAGAGTAAGAAAAATACCGACATTCTACCAGAGGAAGAAAAATACTGACATTCTACCAGAGGAAGACAAATACTGACATTCTACTAGAGGAAGACAAATACTGACATTCTACCAGAGGAAGAAAAATACTGACATTCTACTAGAGGAAGACAAATACTGACATTCTACCAGAGGAAGAAAAATACTGACATTCTACCAGAGGAAGAAAAATACTGACATTCTACAAGAGGAAGACAAATACTGACATTCTACAAGAGGAAGACAAATGCTGACATTCTACTAGAGAAAGACAAATACTGACATTCTACAAGACGAAGACAAATACTGACATTCTCCCAGAGGAAAACAAATACTGACATTCTACTAGAGGAAGACAAATACTGACATTCTACAAGAGGAAGACAAATACTGACATCCTACTAGAGGAAGACAAATACTGACATTCTACTAGAGGAAGACAAATACTGACATTCTACCAGAGGAAGACAAATACTGACATTCTACAAGAGGAAGACAAATACTGACATTCTACCAGAGGAAGACAAATACTGATATTCTACTAGAGGAAGACAAATACTGACATTCTACCAGAGGAAGACAAATACTGACATTCTACCAGAGGAAGACAAATACTGACATTCTACTAGGAGAAAGACAAATACTGATATTCTACAAGAGGAGGAAAGTTGTCGCTGTAAGATAACCATTTTGTCTTTTCATGAAATGACCAAAGAATGCTGACTACCTTCTGATGTCTATGATGTTACCTTCCTGTTTTGGTCTCTGTCAAAACATTTCTTATACTCATAGCATTAATTGCATATCATGATAACATTATACATATTACAGCCATATCTCTGACATTTGGTATAAGAAAATAAGACAAGAATTTGGAACAGAACAGAAATGAAAACAATACTTACAGTTCTCTACCCAAGCCGGACAGTTTGAATCCTCCAAATGGACCCTGTGGGGTCACGTAGTTGTGGTCATTGATCCTGAAACAGAGAAACACAAAGCATTCAACACACAATGGCTAGAAACATGCTGGGGGGAAAACATGTATGAACACACCTACCCATCACTCTCACGCACACACACACCCACCCTCACACGCACACACGCCCACCCACCCACCCACCCACACACACACACACATACACACACACACACACACACACATATATATATATATATATATATATATATATATATATATATATATATATAATATCTATATATATATATATATATATATATATATATATATATATATATGAAGGAAGGTCAATAAAGGCCTCCTATTTTTAATCTGTGTAAATACTTTATAGGTGTGCAATTTATTAATTTAGTGGGATTGCTCTTCTGTAGTGTGTATCACTACCAACCTGTTTTAGTCACAGGTTGCGCAACAGTAACGGTTTAAAAACGACCACCAAAGAGGTTCAGTTAAAGCAACGTAATGTCACAGAAGGACATGGCTGATACAGGCATTGATATTGAATCTTGGGAGCAAGTCGCCGCCGAACGTGTTGCATGGAGGGCAACTATCAGAAATGGAATAAAGACAAAGGAGAAAATTATTGCAGATTGGTCACACACTGAGCCTGTGAGACATCAGATGGTGCGCGATGGTGGTAATGACCATGTGTTCACCTGTATTCATTGTAGACGAACATTTACAGCGCGAATTAGCCTGATCAGTGGCACTCGTTATCACCATGGGTTGTAGTTATTATGCCTTTTGGGGTGGGGGGGGGGAAGCACAATGTAACAAACTATCATCTGTCAAGATGGCAAGGTGCCAGTTCAAGTGTGTGTGTGTGTGTGTGTGTGTTTTCATCAGTGCATGTGTCGATATCTAAAATTCTTGACATATCAAAGGGTTAACTCTTTATCACTTTAGACTTAACAATCAGCATCCACTCTGTGTGAGTGAAATTACATAAGACGTTTTATCATAAAACAGTAGAATATCCAAGGGAGGTAGCACATTTTATAATGCACTTGTAATGTGGCAAATGGCAGGAAAGAAACACGGGGCATAGAAATGTAGGTCAGCATGGCCGAATGGATAAGACTGCATGTTCTTAAACATCTGGTATGCTGAGGCCGAGGTAAGGGGTTCAACCCCTACACCGGACAGTTGGACTAAAACGTTGACCTTTCGCCCTTGACGTAGCGTCGTAACTTACAAGTACCTCTGAAGTCGGAGTAAGTTTGCGTGATGTCGAGGGACACTGTTAATAGGGAAAGCTAATCCACACGCAACATTCACGCCAGCACTATTATAAATAGTGTGTGTGGACTACGCTTGAGTTCAAAGCGGGCGACGGCAAAAAAAATACGGGGATAGACAGAGGAAGACACAGCACCCAGTGAGATAGCTGACTGTGCTGTGTTGCTGCATAATGATACATCAATATTCTGCAAAAGACATGCTACGTCAGTGGTTCTCAACCGGTGGGGAATTTTAGGGTTTCCAGGGGGAATTTTAGGGTTTCCAGGGGGGAATTTTAGGGTTTCCCGGGGGGGGGGGGGATGAAGACCATTTCAAGATCGCGTTAATACAAGAACCGATTACTTGATATTGTTTTTTTCCCTTCATACTTTACAGTTATCTACGTCTCATCCTTCTAAAATTCATTTTATAAAGTAAGTAGACCCACAAATCATGTTTTATGTGGATGTCTAGACTTGTTTTAGTATATGCTATTAAATTTACCTTCCATTTTACGTATACTGTGTAGGGGTGGAGGGGGGGGGGATTTTTAGGTAGGAAATATAAAAAGGGGGGCGGGGAATGACGTTATGAAAATATGGTGAAGGGGGGCATGGGACAAATTTTTGATAGGAAGGGGGGAATGACGTTCTGAAAATAGGGTGAAGGGGTGCACGGACCAAAAACGGTTGAGAACCACTGTACTACATAATGATAAATCAGTAATCAATGTTTTCTTCTTCAAGAAACTTTCTTCACTTATCAAATAACAGTAAAACAACTATCTGCCTTTTCTTACAATGTCCTTTACTTAAAATGCAAAGGAAAGCCTAATAGATTGTCCTCTAGCATTCACAAATTCATTGCACGAATCTCTGGGCTGACAACATTATACCATCACCTTCCTGGGAATGGCAGTGATTTCCCAAACACAGAAACGCTGACACTATAACAACAACAACAACATCATCTTGCCAGCATTTTCCTGGGAATGGCAGTGAATTCCCAAACATAGCAGCGCTGAAACTATAACCATAACAACAGCAGCAGCACCACCACCACCAACAACAACAACAACTGAATACTGCTCACCAGACACTGCCAGCTTGGACGCTGTGAGCAAACGTCAGTGCTCTGTTGATGTCGTTCGTGAAAATGGAGGCGCCCAGTCCATAGGCAGTATTGTTGGCCCGCTGAATGACTTCATCAAGATCCTTGAACTTCAGAATCTGCTGCACTGGACCAAAGATCTGGTAAGAATAAGTTGACATATTCATCTCATTTATGGCATAAGCATGACAAAATTCCCAGCTTAAACTAATTTATGACATAAGCAAGACAAAACTACCAGTGTCAAATAATTTATGACATAAGCAAGACAAAACTACCAGCTTCAAATAATTTATGTCATAAGCAAGACAAAATTACCAGCTTCAAATAATTTATGTCATAAGCAAGACAAAATTACCAGCTTCAAATAATGTATGGCATAAGCAAGACAACATTATCAGCTTCAAATAATTTATGACATAAGCATGGCAAAATTCCTCGCTTAAAATAATTTATGACATAAGCAAGACAAAATCACCAGCTTCATATAATTTATGTCATAAGGAAGACACAATTACAAGATTCAAATAATTTATGTCAAAAGGAAGACAAAATTACAAGATTCAAATAATTAATAACATAAGTATGACACAATTACCAGCTTCAAATAATTTATGACATAAGCATGTTAAAATTACCAGCTTCAAATAATTTGACATAAAGTTAGTTAGTTGCATTTGCTTTCGGGACGTCACAGTCAACCCCATCATATTTTGGCTGTTTGTGATTTCTTGACAAGTTTACGTTCAGTAGTTTGCCATTGCACCCATACCATTTTCAGAAAAAACCAACGCAAGGCGGTCTGCTGCCAAATCGCATGCAGCTGTGTTCCGAACGCGGGTATGTGGGATTACCAAATGCGCCCTTAACTCATTCGCCACGCAGCTGGCAATTTAACATAAGGAAGACAAAATTACAAGATTTAAATAATTACTGACATGAGCATAAAATTACCAGCTACAAATAATTTATGACATGAGCATAAAATTACCAGCTACAAATAATTTATGACATAAGCATGACAACATTTTTGTTGTGTTATCTGTTTTGCTGTTCACACACAAGTTTTAACACAGTTACTTATCCCTTGAGAAAGTAAGTAAAATGTCAGTTAAAAGAACTGATCCTGACTATTAAAAGTTACTGAAAATTTTAAACAAAATGTCTCCTACACTTTACAAACAAACAAAGAAGCAGAAGTGACTACATGCCAACGAAAGATCACATCAAGAGTGAAGAAATTGAAAATGCCACAAATATGTTAATATCTTGGCTCTTAACTCAACAACATTGGAAATAATATTAGGCTAGCCATTCAGTGCAGAGGTAAAACAGTGTTCAGAAGCTACAGTGGTTTGGGATGACCAGTCATGGAAAGCATGGTTGCTGGAAAATGAGGCAGAGGTCAACAAGCAGGAAGATGGGCATGGGACATTGTATTCACCATGGGCATGAAGGTGGAGGAGATACGGCAAGAGATCGGTGATGAGAGTGACGGAGAACCCTGCTACATGATGATAGTTGTTGTTGCATATCCTTTACAAGACGTAGCAGTCAACCCCAGCATTTTTCGTGATTCCTGGGCAAGTTTACATTAAGTAGTTTGCCATTGCTGTCTGAACCACCGGAACCCATATCTTTTCATAAAAAATCAATTTAAGGCGGTCTGCTGCCAATCGCCCACAGCTGTGTTTCCAATGTGGGTATGTGGGATTACGAACTGCGCCCGTAACGACTTCGCCATGGAAGCAGGCGTGATGATAGTACAGTGATATTTTCTAGATATGATAATAGATATCTCTGCAGCTGAGCAGAGCAGGACACTCACTTGTCCTGACAGTTGGAAATAGCTGTCAAAGGCAGAGATAAAAGACCCCCATGTGGATGTGGAAGGCAAGTGAAAACCACCATATTATCTTCCCAAGTTTTCATGAATATCCACAGTTTAGATCGAGATCTATGAGGAGACATGAACTCCTACGCCGGCTGGCAAGACACTTTATGATGATGATGATGATGATGATGATGATGATGATAGTAATAGACGTGGAAGTAGTCCCAGTCAGGATGGTTTAATCAAGGTCTGCAGGATGGGAGATGTCCCACAGCCACGGCAAGAATGGGAGACTAACAGCCATGGAAAAATTACCTCTTCCTTGGCAATTCTCATGTCATCAGTGACATTGGAGAAGACAGTTGGCTTGATGAAGAAACCCTTGTCACCGTGTCTTTCCCCACCAACCTCCAACTTGGCTCCATCCTTGGTGCCGCTTTTAATTAAATCCAAGATTTTGTTAAACTGCTCTTCATCAATCTAAGGAGAAAAAAGTACTTCGGTCAGATTTCTGGTTACTGATAAATAATTAAATGAAACTTTCAGTCAATATTTATACTGATAGCGTTTGGTTAAATGATCACTTTTATTGTTCATGTCTGCCACCATAAGTGCTCAATACTCAAGTCTCCTCCCATAGATGACACAAGGAGAATCACAGCACAGCACACGTAGCACATAACATAACAATAGTGAATATGTTATTCAATTATCATCCCGATGCCATGCTGGCTGGTGTGGGCGATCATGCCTCTCCACAAATTGCGATCTCTGTCAGCATGGATCAGTTCGTGTGTTGACTCCCTTCCGTGCCACAACACAAGATGCCAATAATTTTTTTCATGCTGTCGTGCCTCTCTATCTCTTTCCACAAATCTCTCTGGTTGTCACAACATGTTCCAGTTTTTGTCTTCACATAATGTGGACTAAAATTGATGATTGTTTCTTTCTGCTGTTTGTGATAAGGTGTCTTTGGAACTTATCTTCCCTCAAAATGTCCATATTGCTAATTATGAATGTCCAATTAATTGTCTAATATTCAAACATAAATTACGAAAAAATAATTAACAAAATAATGTCATGATCAATAAATCAATCAGTCAAATATAAATAAAACAGGCAACAGGAGCCCCTTTAGTACTGTAAAATGCGTGGAAGTCAAAAGACATTAAACACAGCACTTAACTTAGAATTATTTTTTTTTGCGCTCGCTCGCTTTGACCTCAAGCGTAGTCCATACATACAACTTCTAGTAGTGCTGGACTGAATTTTGCGTGTGGATTAGCTTTTCCTATTAACAGTGTCCCCCGTCATCAGCGAAACCATTTAGACTTCAGGGGTACTTGTAATTTACGTCTCCAAGTCAAGGACGAGAGGTCAGCATTTTAGTCCAAATGTCCGAGGTAGGGTTTGAACCCCTTACCTCGGCATCAGCACACCTGATGTTTAAGAACATCAGTGTTTAATCGGTACAGCTGTATGGGCCAACAATATGGAGAAAAGAACTCCATAGTATAAATGAGAATGCTGGTATGTGTATGCCAGAACCACATGTTCTATAGATATTCTTTTGTTGGTAAAATTAGGTAGTCGCACATCAGGCACTGGGGTGTCATGTGTCTAGACTTCCACATGTTCCTGGTCATGACACATGAGACGGAGTGGCACCTCTTTATTGCCTTCCCTTCCCAGACAATTCCTAGGCAGTTCCCAGACAATTCCCATACAATTCCCAGACAATTCACAGACAAGTCCCAGACAATTCCCGTACAGTTCCCAGACAATTCACAGACAAGTCCCATACAATTCCCAGACAATTCACAGACAAGTCCCATACAATTCCCAGACAATTCACAGACAAGTCCCATACAATTCCCAGACAATTCACAGACAAGTCCCAGACAATTCCCAGACAATTCACAGATAATTCCCAGACAATTCACAGATAATTCCCAGACAATTCACAGATAATTCCCAGACAATTCACAGATAATTCCCAGACAATTGTATGTTTTCCATTTTTATGAGACTGGTCAGCCCTAGAGTCGTCCTCATCAGTAAAATTAATTCTGCCTTACTCGGGGATTGAACTCAGACCACCCGGGAAGGTAAGCCGGTCAACAAATGCCTGAAGAAGTCGGTTGTGTCGGCCGAAAGGTGTAAATATCGCAGCTTTGCTGTAAACAGGTATAATGCAATTACATCTAAAACAACATTCCGGACAAACGCAAAAGAAGAACTCAGATTACTGTCCTAACAGGCAAATGCACTACCAACTATAGCTCCTTTTCGTGGATAGGATTTTGAATTTAAAATTTAACCCAAGCACTTGCCTATTTGGTACTCTCTTCTTTTACCATTTTCAACTAATGAATGATTTTTAATTTGCACACTGGCCATACTAGCTTTCAGTCTTTATATGAGAAGGTTAATCAGTTGATACACTACCACAGGAACAGAGGACATTTACCACCCTTTTAATATTTTTGTAAAAATCCGCGTTATTAGGCCACTTATGCTAATTCAGTCAGTCAACATTAGTAATTCCAATTTATACTTGTGTGTATTTGTTTCTTAGTGTTATGTTATAGCTGTTATTTTAGTAAATACTTATGTTTTCTTCTGTATCTCATCATCTCATCTCCTCATGTTCCTCTTGTACCTTGCGGTGTCGAGGTGAAGTATAAACATCAGTGAGAGTGCCCGATTATGGGCTTCATGTATCGATATTCCCATGGACTCTGCTATTCCCTCCGTCCAACGTTTACGTGGTCGGCCTCTTCCTCTGTTTCCATCTGATCTGTACATCATTGCTTGTTGTGGTATGCTGTTGAATGGTAACCTACTTGCATGGCCAAACCATTTGACTTGCTGCTTTCTAATAAAATCTAGTGCTGCTATAACCCCCACTTTAGTCCTGATTTCTTCATTTCTGATCTTATCTCTTCTTGATACGTTGAGTATTCTTCTCAGGAATCTCATTTCTGTTGTTGTGATTTTTCTTTTCTCTTTTTCTGTCATTGTCCAGGTTTGGCATTGGTAGCATAGAGTTGGTAGGAAGATTGTGTTGTAAAGTGCTTTCTTAGTAGTTATTGACTTTTTTTTCTTGTTTTTTTGTTTTGTTTTGTTCTTTAGTATTGGTGCCATACATCTGTATCTGCACTGGAAAATAAAAACAAATTAAAACTGAGTAAATGACCAACCTGGGGTCCATTGATGGTAGTGGAATCGAAGGGGTCACCAATTTTTCTGTTTTTAGCCAGTTTTCGGCTCCTGGCCACAAACTCGTCATAAATTTTCTCGTGCACAAAAGTCCTGGTCCCAGCCACACAACACTGGCCCATGTTGGTCATGCAGGCTTCCTGTGCTTGTGGCACAACTGTGTCCACTGGAACGTAATAGAAACCAATCTCTTCATTTCAGTATTTACAGCGAATTAATACATTATTTCAAGAAACTGATACAAAGAGAAACAAACATAAATTTGTTTAAAATATCTGTTATTTATAAAGATAGTGAATGTTATTCAAACTTCTTCTTCTTCTTCTGCGTTCATCTGGAGTTTTTATTTTTTTTTTTCGGACGTGATTGCGTTGTGCCTGTTTACAGCAGAGCTGCGTTCTTGCGCCGTTAGGCCGACACATCCAACTTTTGCGGGCATTTGTTGACCGGATTAACCTTCCCGGGGGTTTCGTAGGACATTTGACTCTCACTGTTGTGGTGTTATCCCCCATCCCAGCTGGCCCATTTAGAATAGGCGAAGACATCCTGGTCAGCCATCAAGGGAAGGCAGGGACAGACCATGGACATTCTCCGCTATCCAAAGAGGCTTTCATAGTTGCAGAGTCGACACATTGCGCTCTGGCACTAGGGTCACTCAAGGAATCGTCACGTCCTGCACATGGCTGCTTAGCCTCACTTCCGTATACTGGGCCTTCCGTTCACCATAGGTTGTTCCTCCGGAAACCAGAAGAATGCAGTCTGCAGATGACATCCACACAGTGAGCTTTCGATTCGGACTTTCCACGTAATGGATTTGCTATCAAAGCAATATTCCATTTCGTGCCACTGGGACGCTTTTTCCACATGTGACGCATGTTATTCAAACAAAAATTACGAATTAAGGAATTAATAGAATAATTTCATGATCCATAAATCAATCGTAAAATAAGAATACAAAAGAAGTTGTGTTTAGCACTATAAAATGTGTGGAAGTCAAAAGACATTAAACACAGTACTAAACTTAGAGTCTTTAACTTCAGAGCTAAATCTGTACCCCGGGAACCGGTCAACAAATGCCCTCAGAAGTCGGATGTGTCGGCCTAACGGCGCAAGAACTTAGCTCTGCTGTAAACAGGCACAACGCAATCCCGTCCACACACACACACAAAACTCTCCGGATGAACGCAGAATCAGAAGAAGAAATCTGTGCTGCTGTATGGATCAACGACATGGACAAGCGCTAAAACAAGTACAAATAAACTTCCAATATTCGTTCATTGGCCGTCATCATTATGACTGTGTTCTTCCAACTGTCGTAGGCATACATGTCTTTCCACAGATCTCGGTCTTTCGTGTTCTGGTTCACTCTGTTGATGCTATTCCTCCACACCACCATCTCAGTCCATCCAGCATTATTTCTCTAGGTCTGCCTCCGACTCTCTTCCCACCGATTTTTCCAGTTGTCACAGTTTCTCAATGCCACTCATCTTATCACATAATAACAGAAAGCTGTTTGTCTCTTTCTTATTGCTGTACATAATATTCTAGTTTCATTAGCCCTTTCCAGGGAATTATTGTTAGTTACTCTGACAATCCAATGTATTCACAACAATCATCTCAGGAACCACATCTCTGTTGCTTCTAAGCTCTGCCTAATCTGTTCATTCAGGGTCCATGATTCACTGCCATACAGCAACAACGGTTCTATGTAACATTTCAGCACTCTCTTATATTCAATGATAGTGACTTATTGTATAAGACATTTTTTATTTTCTGAAATGCAGCTTGTGCTTGACTTGACTCTAAAACTCTGTTGTGCATCCTCCAGATGATTTTATATTTGCCCCTATGTATTTATATTTATTATATTTTTAAACATTATCCCTTCTGTTATTATCATACATTTCGGTGTAATCTTTTTCTTTGATGTAATCATTGTTTCTGTTTTCTTGATATTCAAAGTAAGACCTTTTTTGCGCTCTCTATAACTTACAGATATCAAAAGTTGTAGATCTTTCGCACATGCCCACCATTAGTACGGTGTCATCTGCTTAGTGTAGATAATGTTTCTATTATAGCCTCAAACTTGTATTCCAGGCGTAGATAAGGAAATGCTTACAATCTGCCACTAGATAAGGAAAACCTACAATCTACAACTAGATAAGGAAAACTTACAGTCTTATCACTAGGTAAGGAAAAACTTACAATCTACATATAGATAAGGAAAACTTACAATCTACATATAGATAAGGAAAACTTACAGTCTACAACTAGAGAAGGAAAACTTACAATCTACATATAGATAAGGAAAATTTACAATCTACATATAGATAAGGAAAACTTACAATCTACATATGGATAAGGAAAGCTTACAATCTGCCACTAGATAAGGAAAACCTACAATCTACAACTAGAGAAGGAACACTTACAGTCTATCACTAGGTAAGGAAAACTTACAATCTACATATAGATAAGGAAAACTTACAATCTACATATAGATAAGGAAAACTTATTTACAGTCTACAACTAGAGAAGGAAAACTTACAATCTACATATAGATAAGGAAAACTTACAATCTACATATAGATAAGGAAAACTTACAGTCTACAACTAGAGAAGGAAAACTTACAATCTACATATAGATAAGGAAACCTTACAGTCTACAACTAGAGAAGGAAAACTTACAGCTTATCACTAAGTAAGGAAAACTTACAATCTACATATAGATAAGGAAAACTTACAATCTACATATAGATAAGGAAAACTTACAGTCTACAACTAGAGAAGGAAAACTTACAATCTACATATAGATAATGAAAACTTACAATCTACATATAGATAAGGAAAACTTACAATCTACATATAGATAAGGAAATCCTTACAGTCTACAACTGGAGAAGGAAAACTTACAATCTACATATAGATAATGAAAACTTACAATCTACATATAGATAAGGAAAACTTACAATCTACATATAGATAAGGAAATCCTTACAGTCTACAACTAGAGAAGGAAAACTTACAATCTACATATAGATAAGGATAACTTACAATCTACATATAGATAAGGAAAACTTACTATCTACATATAGATAAGGAAAACTTACAATCTACATATAGATAAGGAAAACTTACAATCTACATATAGATAAGGAAAACTTACAGTCTACAACTAGAGAAGGAAAACTTACAATCTACAACTAGATAAGAAAACTTACAATCTACAACTAGAAAAGAAAACTTACAATCTACAACTAGAAAAGAAAACTTACAATCTACAACTAGAAAAGAAAACTTACAAGGTCTACAACTAGATAAGAAAACTTACAATCTACAACTAGAAAAGAAAACTTACAATCTACAACTAGATAAGAAAACTTACAATCTACAGCTAGAAAAGAAAACTTACAATCTACATATAGATAAGGAAAACTTCCAATCTACATATAGATAAGGAAAACTTACAGTCTACAACTAGAGAAGGAAAACTTACAATCTACATATAGATAAGGAAAACTTACAATCTACATATAGATAAGGAAAACTTACAATCTACATATAGATAAGGAAATCCTTACAGTCTACAACTAGAGAAGGAAAACTTACAATCTACATATAGATAAGGAAAACTTACAATCTATATATAGATAAGGAAAACTTACAATCTACATATAGATAAGGAAAACTTACAATCTACATTTAGATAAGGAAAACTTACAATCTACATATAGAGAAGGAAAACTTACAATCTACATATAGATAAGGAAAACTTACAGTCTACAACTAGAGAAGGAAAACTTACAATCTACAACTAGATAAGAAAACTTACAATCTACAACTAGATAAGAAAACTTACAATCTACAACTAGAAAAGAAAACTTACTATCTACAACTAGAAAAGAAAACTTACAATCTACAACTAGAAAAGAAAACTTACAATCTGGATTGTCAGAGTAACTAACAATAATTCCCTGGAAAGGGCTAATGAAACTAGAATATTATGTACAGCAATAAGAAATAGACAAACAGCTTTCTGTTATTATGTGATAAGATGAGTGGCATTGATAAAGTTGTCTTTATCTAGTGTTAGATCGTAGACTCTCCTTACCTAGTGATAGATTGTAAGATTTCCTTATCTATATGCAGATTGCAAGCTTTCCTTATCTATTGATTAGATTGTAAGTTTTCTTTTCTAGTTGTAGATTGTAAGTTTTCTTTTCTAGTTGTAGATAGTAAGTTTTCTTTTCTAGTTGTAGATTGTAAGTTTTCTTATCTAGTTGTAGATTGTAAGTTTCTTATCTAGTTGTAGATTGTAAGTTTTCCTTCTCTAGTTGTAGACTGTAAGTTTTCCTTATCTATATGTAGATTGTAAGTTTTCCTTACAAGGTCTACGACTAGATAAGAAAACTTACAGTCTACAACTAGATAAGAAAACTTACAATCTACAACTAGAGAAGGAACACTTACAGTCTATCACTAGGTAAGAAAAACTTACAATCTACATATACATAAGGAAAACTTACAATCTGCATTTAGATAAGGAAACCTTACAGTCTATCACTAGGTAAGAAAAACTTACAATCTACAACTAGATAAGAAAACTTACAATCTAATCAATAGATAAGGAAAGCTTGCAATCTGCATATAGATAAGGAAATCTTACAATCTACCACTAGGTAAGGAGAGTCTACGATCTAACACTAGATAAAGACAACTTACAATCTACCAGTAGATAAGGGAAACTTACAATCTACATCATCAAAGATGACACATGGACTCTTTCCCCCCAGTTCAAGAGTTGTCCTTTTGATGTTAGTCGCCCCTGCTGCTTGCATAATAATGTGACCAACCTGAAATGTAAAAATACATTATGTAGATTAGCTGTTTGCATAGTAATTCTAAAACATATGAAAAACAAGATGAAAAACATACTAACCAATAAAAATATGTCAATTACAACGAGAAAAAGAGTGTTGAGGTGCTACATAAAGCCTGTACTTTTGTATGGATCTGAACCGTGGACAATGATCAGACAAGCTGAAAAACATATGATGACTGTGGATATATGGTTGCAGGGGAAAATGCAAAGAATACCATGGACAGACAGAAAAAAAAAACTATGAACAAGTCCTTCAATAAACAAATGAAAATCGTAAATTGATTAGAGAAATTAGACGTAGACAGTCACAATTTTTGGGCATGTTATGAGAAGAAATAAATTGGAGAACGTGGTAACAACTGGCAAGATCGAAGGGAAGAGACCAAGGGGAAGATCGAAAAGTAAATACCTGGATGGCTTAACTACGTGGCATGGTCGATACAGGAACACTGAGCTGATCCATGACTCTGGTATCGAGTGAAATGGCGAGTCATGACCGCCCACGCTTTCCGGCATGGCACATGATGATGATGATGATGATGATGATGATGATGATGATGATGATGATGATGATGATGATGATGATGATGATGATGATGATGATGATGATGATGATGATGATGATGATGATGATGATGATAATAATGATGATGATGAACATAATTCACGAGGTTGACCTGGATGTGTTTGTTGGGATGCACTCTTGTGTATAGAACAGACGTAGGTTATGTTATATGACTGAGAGTGGAATGTTCTTCAAAACTGCATGTGTAGGCTAACCCAGATAACAAACATCTTCCTAACGTATCTTCTAAACCTGACACTGAAGTGAAGAAAAGAATATGTTCTGATATCTTTTGATGGGGGAAAGGGGGGGGGGGGGGGGGGGGGTGCATGGGGCTTATGACAGTGACAGGCTTATCTTGTATGAACACTAACAATGATATACTATTCCTTAGCTCAGCGGTTCAATCAACTTGTGTGATCATTGACAAGGATATGCCATTCCTTAACTTAGTTGATCCAACCTCTGTTATATTGACACCGTTATACTATTCAGTTGATCTATTAACTTGAGAGAACACTTGCAAAGAGATACTGTTCCTTCCTGCAGTTGATCCAGTAACTTGTGTAAACACTGACAAAGATGTAGTATTCCTTACCTCAGTTGATCCAGTGAAAAGCCACCTTGTTGATATCAGGGTGTGAGGTTATGGCTGCCCCGGCTGTTGGTCCATAGCCGGGTAGAATGTTGACAACGCCTGGCGGGAAGCCGGCCTGTCAAGACAGTAGAATCATAACAATTAAAAACATAGAACAACATTTATTTCATGTTAAAGTGATGGTGTTATTTCACTGTTCTATCTTGCTGTCTAGCTACGTGTATGTATATGTACGCGCTCGCGCACACACACACACACACATGCGCACTTGCTGTTTGTTAATGAGTTATTTGTGTGTGTGTGTGTGTGCGCGCGCGCGCGCTTGTGTGTGTGTGTGTGTGTGTGCGTGCGTGCGTGCGTGCATGTACTTGTATATGGCCATGAAACTACTCATACATCTGAACCACAATGAAACTTAACACTTTCAGGCAGTTTGGTAAATCTTTTAGTCTCCTTGGATTCGAGGCTCATGAAGCCTATAACTAGTAGCATACTCTCCTCTAAATAAAACAGTTAATGGCTTTGTGACAACATTTGTTTATCAAGTAAAGGTTTCACAGCCTTGTCACAGATATTCTGCATACCTTCTTAACGACAGAAGTCAAGTAGAGAGCTGTCAAACAATATTTGTTTATCAAGAAAAGGTTTCACAGTCTCGTCACAGATAATCTGCATACCTCATTAATGACATAAGCCAGGAAGAGTGCTGTAAAACAACACTTGTTTGTCAAGAAAAGGGCTCATTCTCGTCACAGATAATCTGCATACCTCCTTAATGAGAGAAGCCAGGAAGAGTGCTGTAAAACAACACTTGTTTGTCAAGAAAAGGGCTCATTCTCGTCACTGATAATCTGCATACCTCCTTAATGAGAGAAGCCAGGTAGAGTATTGTCATACAATATTTGTCTGTCAAGAAAAGGTTTCACTGTCTCGTCACAGATAATCTGCATACCTCCTTAATGAGAGAAGCCAGGTAGAGTATTGTCATACAATATGTGTTTGTCAAGAAAAGGTTTCACAGAGTCGTCACAGATAATCTGCATACCTCCTTAATGAGAGAAGCCAGGTAGAGTATTGTCATACAATATATGTTTGTCAAGAAAAGGTTTCACAGTGTCGTCACAGATAATCTGCATACCTCCTTAATGAGAGAAGCCAGGTAGAGTATTGTCATACAATATGTGTTTGTCAAGAAAAGGTTTCACAGAGTCGTCACAGATAATCTGCATACCTCCTTAATGAGAGAAGCCAGGTAGAGTATTGTCATACAATATGTGTTTGTCAAGAAAAGGTTTCACAGAGTCGTCACAGATAATCTGCATACCTCCTTAATGAGAGAAGCTAGGTAGAGTATTGTCATACACTATTTGTCTGTTAAGAAATGGTTTCACAGTCTCGTCACAGATAATCTGCATACCTCCTTAATGAGAGAAGCCAGGTAGAGTGCGGTCAATGGTGTCTGCTCTGCAGGTTTGAGGACGACAACATTTCCTGCAGCAATTGCTGGAGCAATCTTCCAGGCAGCCATCACCAGCGGATAGTTCCACTGCATACATGAATAAAAGAAATAAGAAGAAATGTAAATACTCAAGTGAATATATCACAACGTAATCATATATGTTTTTTTCCCCGCTCGCTTTGAACACGAGCTTAGTCGAAGCTGGACTGATATTTGCATTTTGGGTATTACCAGTGTCCCTCGTCATCATGCGAACTCACTTTAACTTCTGAGGTACTTGTAATCAATCTCCCCAAGTCAAGGTCAACATGTTATTTCAACTGAGTGGTGTAGGGGTTAAACCTGCTACCTCGTCATTAGCACACTGGAAGATTATGAATGAGTGCTTTCAATTATTGTTTTGAATCGTTCACAAGCGATGGATTTTGCAGTTCAACAGTTCAAGATTTCTACGCGACGAGGTTCTAGTCGGGCTCCACCCAAGGCAATGGATCTCTGTCTACCCATGGGTGGTTTTTAATTCCTAATAATTTTGCCAGCGCGGTGGCGGTACAGTCTATCCTTTACAATTTGCAACTGCAATGGGATGTTTAAAGCGCACAAATTACACATGGGGGAGGGTGCGGGAGGTACTGCTTTGTTGTCTTATCCAAGCAGGCTATGTGTCCTTTACTACCCAGGAGATCAGGAGGCGCGTGATGTCTTTAGACACCAATGATTCTTGGGAAAGAATACGCAGCTCTGTGCTGCAATCAAACCTAGTACCATCTGAGCTGAAGCAGACACCCTAATCTGTTAGCCATAGCTCTCCCTAACTGACCCTTCATAATGACTATACATGACAACCTGGAGAGCCAAGTCCTGCAGCAAGCATGATAACTCTCTGGTGTCCTTTTAGAGTCACGCTGACTCCACCGTCTGAGAGAAACCCCACCTTATGTGGCTGGCTGGATTAAACCCAGATTTTTACTAACCCCATTTTACTTGGCTGGGTTATCTCCAGGCCTGTTCTAATGTGACTGGATTAACCCCAGTCCTGTACTAACCCCATCTTACGCGGCTGGATTAATCCCAGACCTGTACTAACCCCATATTACGTGGCTGGGTTATCTCCAGACCTGTTCTAACCCCATCTTACGTGGCTGGGTTAACCCCAGACCTGTTCTAACCCCATCTTACGTGGCTGGCTGGGTTAACCCCAGACCTGTACTAAACAAAGTCAAGGACACTCGTGCACGTCGACGCATTGGCCACTTAGGGCCAACCCCATATTTGTATAGACCAATCAGCATTCGGTGGGTATTTGTATAGACCAATCAGCACCCGGTGGGTATTTGTATAGACCAATCAGCACTCGGTGGGTATTTGTATAGACCAATCAGCACTCGGTGGGTATTTGTATAGACCAATCAGCACTCGGCAGGTATTTGTATAGACCAATCAGCACTCGGTGGGTATTTGTATAAACCAATCAGCACTCGGTGGGTATTTGTATAAACCAATCAGCACCCGGAGGGTATCAGACCCGCCACCTTTACTTCCCACGACAGATTTTGGTAGCCATTCTAGGCCGGTTTTATCCAGAAGCCAAGATCAATTTTAAAAGTCTACCTTAATACAGATTCGAACCCGTGGCCAGCAGTTGAGCGTCTAGCGACAACACCACGGCAGTTCCACAGACATGTACTGATCTAAACACATCTAGTACAATACAATTGTGAAGCTGCACTTACGATAGCCACACTACACACCGAAAGAATTATGACGTGAGGTGACTAACTCTCTTCTTTCAGCGCTGCCTTATTTGAAGACTTTAATATCAAATAACTAAGGTTTATACACTCGCTTTATGACTGAGCGCGTAATTAAAACGATCAAATAACCTGGTTTACAGTGTGTCATATATTATATTCGCCATGAAAGACGCACGGCTTACTGTTGTCACAGCTCAACGTTGTCTGCATATGTTAGCAGTGTAGGTGTGTTGCAATAAACTTTACAACATATGTTTATGAAAGCACTCATTTTGTGGATATTGAAAAAAAAAACATGGATAAAGGTTGACACGGCAGCCAATAGAGTGATGTCCTCTTGTGTGGTTATTAAATAGAAATGTTACGTGTTTTTTTGTAGATGGTTGTGATCAACTACGTGTTTAGTTTCTAGGTCATTTTACGACCAGTAGTTTGCCATTTTTTCTGAACGAGAAGACAACATTTAAGTTCAGCTGACAGGTGTAGAGGATGAACCCCTTGCCCAGCCATCAGCGCACGGGACGTTTAAGGGTTCGAGTGCTCTTATCCTTTCAGCCTCGCTGACCGTTGTGATACATCAATGAATTCCTCTTCTTTCGTTCGCTTGAAATTTGTCTATAACTGCAATGTTGTCCCTTGTATGAATTTAACTGTCTTTTTTAGTCATTCATTGATCCATAGAGTTTATCTTCCACTTTTACTTCTCCAGGCCAGAAGGTTTGCCTAAATATGTTGCATTTTGGGCAGTTTTGGAGTATGTGATCTGCTGTCTGTGGCGCCATTCTACATTTGCATATGGCTGATTCACCATATGGATGTGAAGCGTGGACAATGAGCAGTCAAGCTGAAAAACAGCTAACGGCTGTGGAAATGTTGTTTCTGAGGAAAATGCAAAGAATACCATGGACAGGCAGAAAAACCAATGAACAGGCAGAAAAACCAATGAACAAGTCCTTCAAGAAACAAATGAAGATCGTAAACTGATTAGAGGCATTAGACGTAGACAGTCAAAATTGTTTGGGCATGTTATGAGAAGAAATGAATTGGAGAACTTGGTGACAGCTGGCAAGATTGAAGGGAACAGACCAAGGGGAAGACCGAGAAGTAAATACCTGGATGGCTTGGCCACATGGCAAGGTCGAGACAGGAACACGGAGCTGATCCACGACTCTGGTGATCGAGTGAGATGGCAGAACATGACCGCCCACGCTTACCGGCATGGCGCATGATGGATGGATGGATGGATGGATGGATGGATGGATGGATGGATGGATGGATGGATGGATTCACCATTCTTGAATTTGGTTGCGTAATATAGTGTCCTGTTCTGAGCCACATAATAATTATTTGTTCTGGTCCGTCCGTACAGTAGTAATTGTCTTGAGCTGGTGTTGGTGGCTGTCTGATAGATTAGATCGTGGTTTTTGGTGGTACTTAACAGGCACATCGGGTTGTTATTCCCATGCCCCTTCCTTAGCTAATCGATCAGCTCACATAAATGATAAAATCCGCACATTTTCACGGAGTTGGTCGGTTAGTTGTGATTCCTTTGGGAGCCTGTGAGTTCCAGCTCTTGAATATAATGTAGTAGTGCTCAGGTCACGTGAGCACAGAAGAGGGATTGCAGCTGTCAGAGAGAGGTAAGTGTAGGGACCTTCCTTCTAGTGACCTAGTACTGAAATACCAGCTCTAAGGGGTCTGTGTTGTAAAGCTGACCTTCTCCTCTCAAAAACTGTGAGACCTGGTCTGCCACGACAACCTCCCCCTCTCCTATCTGTGAGACCTGGTCTGCCACGTCAACCTTCCAATCTCAAAACTGTGAGACCTGGTCTGCCACGTCAACCTTCCAATCTCAAAACTGTGAGACCTGGTCTGCCACGTTAACCTCACCCTCTCAAAACTGTGAGACCTGGTCTGCCACGTCAACCTTCCCCTCTCAAAACTGTGAGACCTGGTCTGCCACGTCAACGTCCCCCTCTCCTATCTGTGAGACCTGGTCTGCCACGTCAACTTCCCCCTCTCCTATCTGTGAGACCTGGTCTGCCACGTCAACATCCCCCTCTCAAAACTGTGAGACCTGGTCTGCCATGTCACCTCCCCCTCTCAAAACTGTGAGACCTGGTCTGCCACGTCAACATCCCCCTCTCAAAACTGTGAGACCTGGTCTGCCACGTCAACCTCCCAATCTCAAAACGGTGAGACCTGGTCTGCCACGTCAACCTCCCCCTCTCAAAACTGTGAGATCTGGTCTGCCACGTCAACCTCCCCCTCTCAAAACTGTGAGACCTGGTCAGCCACGTCAACCTCCACTCTCAAAACTGTGAGACCTGGTCTGCCACGTCAACCTCCCCCTCTCAAAACTGTGAGATCTGGTCTGCCACGTCAACCTCCCCCTCTCAAAACTGTGAGACCTGGTCAGCCACGTCAACCTCCCCCTCTCAAAACTGTGAGACCTGGTCTGCCACGTCAACCTCACCCTCTCAAAACTGTGAGCCGTGGACTGCCACGTCAACCTCACCCTCTCAAAACTGTGAGACCTGGTCTGCCACGTCAACCTCACCCTCTCAAAACTGTGAGCCCTGGTCTGCCACGTCAACCTCACCCTCTCAAAACTGTGAGACCTGGTCTGCCACGTCAACCTCCCAATCTCAAAACTGTGAGACCTGGTCTGCCACGTCAACCTCCCCCTCTCAAAACTGTGAGACCTGGTCTGCCACGTCAACCTCACCCTCTCAAAACTGTGAGACCTGGTCTGCCACGTCAACCTCCCCCTCTCAAAACTGTGAGCCCTGGTCTGCCACGTCAACCTCCCAATCTCAAAACTGTGAGACCTGGTCTGCCACGTCAACCTCCCCCCTCAAACCTGTGAGACCTGGTCTGCCACGTCAACCTCCCCCTCTCAAACCTGTGAGACCTGGTCTGCCACGTCAACCTCCCCCTCTCAAAACTGTGAGACCTGGTCTGCCACGTCAACCTCCCAATCTCAAAACTGTGAGACCTGGTCTGCCACGTCAACCTCCCCCTCTCAAAACTGTGAGACCTGGTCTGCCACGTCAACCTCCCCCTCTCAAAACTGTGAGACCTGGTCTGCCATGTCACCTCAGCCTAAACCGGGTACCAAGAATTACTTGGGTAGTAAAGGCAGCCAACAAGACACTAACCGAACCAGCTGCCAAGTGCCGAGTAGGTGTACAAACACGGATCTAGCACAGTATTCCCAATAGCAGTATGGCTTCTAAAAAGGTCTTTTATTTACTTTATTTACTTAATGAGGTGCGATCCGTGATCGCTGTTTTATGTCCGCGTTATCCAAACTATAAAGGATTGTCTTACCGGGGTGATCTGGCCACAGATTCCGACAGGCTCATGGCGTGTGTAGCTGAAGTGGTTGCCGTCTGACGATACACAAATACACACTCTGCATTACACATGGAACTACACAAACATATCAGTATAAATACAGACAAAATTATGATGTAAGCAACTACGTGCTTTCCAAACATCACCTTCCTAGAGAACTCTGTCTGTCTGTCTGTCTGTCTGTCTGTCTGTCTGTCTGTCTGTCTGTCTGTCTGTCTGTCTGTCTGTCTGTCTGTCTGTCTGTCTGTCTGTCTGTCTGTCTGTCTGTCTGTCTGTCTGTCTGTCTGTCTGTCTGTCTGTCTGTCTGTCTGTCTGTCTGTCTGTCTGTCTGTCTGTCTGTCTGTCTGTCTGTCTGTCTGTCTGTCTGTCTGTCTGTCTGTCTGTCTGTCTGTCTGTCTGTCTGTCTGTCTGTCTGTCTGTCTGTCTGTCTGTCTGTCTGTCTGTCTGTCTGTCTGTCTGTCTGTCTGTCTGTCTGTCTGTCTGTCTGTCTGTCTGTCTGTCTGTCTGTCTGTCTGTCTGTCTGTCTGTCTGTCTGTCTGTCTGTCTGTCTGTCTGTCTGTCTGTCTGTCTGTCTGTCTGTCTGTCTGTCTGTCTGTCTGTCTGTCTGTCTGTCTGTCTGTCTGTCTGTCTGTCTGTCTGTCTGTCTGTCTGTCTGTCTGTCTGTCTGTCTGTCTGTCTGTCTGTCTGTCTGTCTGTCTGTCTGTCTGTCTGTCTGTCTGTCTGTCTGTCTGTCTGTCTGTCTGTCTGTCTGTCTGTCTGTCTGTCTGTCTGTCTGTCTGTCTGTCTGTCTGTCTGTCTGTCTGTCTGTCTGTCTGTCTGTCTGTCTGTCTGTCTGTCTGTCTGTCTGTCTGTCTGTCTGTCTGTCTGTCTGTCTGTCTGTCTGTCTGTCTGTCTGTCTGTCTGTCTGTCTGTCTGTCTGTCTGTCTGTCTGTCTGTCTGTCTGTCTGTCTGTCTGTCTGTCTGTCTGTCTGTCTGTCTGTCTGTCTGTCTGTCTGTCTGTCTGTCTGTCTGTCTGTCTGTCTGTCTGTCTGTCTGTCTGTCTGTCTGTCTGTCTGTCTGTCTGTCTGTCTGTCTGTCTGTCTGTCTGTCTGTCTGTCTGTCTGTCTGTCTGTCTGTCTGTCTGTCTGTCTGTCTGTCTGTCTGTCTGTCTGTCTGTCTGTCTGTCTGTCTGTCTGTCTGTCTGTCTGTCTGTCTGTCTGTCTGTCTGTCTGTCTGTCTGTCTGTCTGTCTGTCTGTCTGTCTGTCTGTCTGTCTGTCTGTCTGTCTGTCTGTCTGTCTGTCTGTCTGTCTGTCTGTCTGTCTGTCTGTCTGTCTGTCTGTCTGTCTGTCTGTCTGTCTGTCTGTCTGTCTGTCTGTCTGTCTGTCTGTCTGTCTGTCTGTCTGTCTGTCTGTCTGTCTGTCTGTCTGTCTGTCTGTCTGTCTGTCTGTCTGTCTGTCTGTCTGTCTGTCTGTCTGTCTGTCTGTCTGTCTGTCTGTCTGTCTGTCTGTCTGTCTGTCTGTCTGTCTGTCTGTCTGTCTGTCTGTCTGTCTGTCTGTCTGTCTGTCTGTCTGTCTGTCTGTCTGTCTGTCTGTCTGTCTGTCTGTCTGTCTGTCTGTCTGTCTGTCTGTCTGTCTGTCTGTCTGTCTGTCTGTCTGTCTGTCTGTCTGTCTGTCTGTCTGTCTGTCTGTCTGTCTGTCTGTCTGTCTGTCTGTCTGTCTGTCTGTCTGTCTGTCTGTCTGTCTGTCTGTCTGTCTGTCTGTCTGTCTGTCGCTCCGCTGTAAAGTGAACAGTGTTGCCTCTGGCTCAGACGGTCCAGGGTTTGATGGTTGGACAGTACAGGGTTTGACGATCAGACGGTACAGGGTTTGACGATCAGACGGTATAGGGTTTGACGGTCAGACGGTACTGGGGTTGACGGTCAGACGGTACAGGGGTTGATGGTCAGACGGTACAGGGGTTGACGGTCAGACGGTACAGAGGTTGACGGGCAGATGGTACAGGGGTTGACGGTCAGACAGTACAGGGTTTGACGGTTGGACAGTACAGGATTTGACGGTTGGGCAGTACAGGATTTGACGGTTGGATAGTACAGAGTTTGGCGGTCAGACGGTACAGGGGTTGACGGCCAGACGGTACAGGATTTGACGGTAAGACGGTACAGGGTTTTATCTCAACACAGGGCAGAACCATTGGTGTGTGTACCTGAATCTTGTCAAAGAGATGAAAGGAAGAAGAATGAAGAGGGCGAAGGAAGGGGCGAAGAAGAAGACGTACTTTTCAGAAATCTCTGGGACTTGTGTTGGAAGGAAAGGCAGCTAATAAAGACAACGACTCCCCAACATCATGTACTGGCCTAGAAAATGGGCTGGCCTACATCTTCACACCCCTCCCAGCAATAGTATCCTCTCAGGGGTAACCTTGGCCTTTGCCCTGTGGTGAAACTATGACCTGGTCTTGATTTTGGTTTCAATAAACGCTAACGATCAATTAAGTCGGTTGAGCTGCTAAGGCTGTTAAAACAATAATAAAGCAATCAACCAAAATAATTGATTCTGGTCGTGTACACAATTAGTGTTATGGCTATTCCTGTTTAGTTAGAAAATGATTGTCTACGACTTTTTCTCGTCATGTAAACTATTCATATTTATGACTTTTTCTGGTTATGTACACTATTATGTACGAATTATCATGCAAAGAGTGAGGAAGAAATTACAACCTGAAATAGGGGAAGAACAATGTGGGTTTGTAGAAGGAAAGAGTACAGCTGTGTATATGCTGCGAACAGTTATTGAACGTGCTATAGAAGTAAACAAGGATATACATCTTTGCTTTATTGACTACACAAAGGCTTTTGATAAATTCAAAACAATGTTTTCCCGTAGTGAATTTGAATAACGAAGACACAAACAATAGATTGCACGATTTATTGCCTGGCATATTTCGCTGCATCTCGTCAGGTACATACTGCAGAAATCACACAACTTACGTGAAATTAACTAGATAAATCCTTCAAGTTGAAATATACACAAATTCGCACAGTAATGTCAATTAATCTACCACGGTAATTTTAAGCTGACTAACATGTCTTTCTGTTTACACAATTCTGGCTTGCGTTGATAGATCATAATTGCTTCTGCAAATTTTAACAAGCGAGTATTTTGTGTTCTAAACAACACGCGAAATGCAGTCTCTCTGGACACAACATGGCGACTGGCGACAATGTGCCTGCCGATTGAAGACGCCGGGAGCTTCCGGTGTGTCGGCTCCTCGTGGCTATCATCTCCTGTGTGTTGTATCTTGTTGACCCATTGAGGTATGTGTTCTGACACCCGTTTGTTAAGCTGTCTCTCCGTTCGGCCAATGTAAACGGCCTGGCATCTACATGTGAATTGGTAAATACAATTGTTTGTGGCGTACAGAGGAACAGGCTCTTTGACTGTTGGTGTAGGAATGGGTACGGTTTTACATCTAATGACTGGAGTTGCCGCACAGAATGTTCGACCTACTGCTGTAGTAAGGCCGGTCTTGTAGACGTTGCATTACGTCATCCCCTCGAAAGGTTAGCTGGATGAATACCTTGAGTTTAGGGACTGTAGTTACGTCTGCTTTGGGTTTGGGCTATTGGCAATGGCGCTTTATAAATCCTGTGGAGTACCCATTCAGGTTTAAGACATAATCCGTATGCAAGGGCCTCTGTTTCAATGTTGTTGAGTACGTATGACGATAAGTTCCTCACATACTTCTCTGGGTTGTCTAGTACTGACGTTGTTACCTTTTCAGTGCTCAGTGATTTGTTGAGGCGAGCATTCTCTGCGATTTTCACCTTGTACACTGCTTCTGTACAGAATTTAGTGAACTTCAAGTAGCCATACAAGCTCAATTCTTGGGTGACGTAGTAGGCAGAACTGTGTGTGCGCTTCAAGTTGGCCAGCTTGAACTGGGTTTCTTCTATCTGGTTTTTTGTCAGTCGTCTCAGGTTTTTTCTTGTCGGACATATTCTGTCCGTCCTCAGAGATCTGAAATACCGGTGAGGAAATATCCCCGTCCTTAGGCATTCCTCGAGAAATCTCAATCGACAATCCTGTAGCGATATTTTACACTTCAGCTTGAGTAAACCATCTAATCGCTTCACAGTTGGTAATGGGAGGCGACGTTTGAGAAATTCAAAACAATGTTTTCCCGTAGTGAATTTGAATAACGAAGACACAAACAATAGATTGCACGATTTATTGCCTGGCATATTTCGCTGCATCTCGTCAGGTACTTACTGCAGAAATCACACAATCAACGCAAGCCAGAATTGTGTAAACAGAAAGACATGTTAGTCAGCTTAAAATTACCGTGGTAGATAAGTGACATTACTGTGCGAAATTGTGTATATTTCAACTTGAAAGCTTTTGATAAAGTTAGACATGTCAACATGGTGGATATGCTTGCAGATCTACAAATTGATGGGAAAGACATTAGACTTATGAAAAACATATATTGGAAACAACAAGCTGCCATAAGGATTAATAATGAAGTGGGACTATATCAGCCTATTAAGAGAGATGTTAGGCAGGGGTGTGTAATATCTCCAGATCTTTTTTCCCTGTATAGTGAAAATATTTTCATAAATGTAGACGATATAAATGGAATCAGCATTGGAGGACGAAACATCAATGACATTAGATATGCAGATGATACAATACTGATTGCAGACAATGCGCAGGATCTGCAACAATTAGTAGATGCGGTTGTTGTACACAGTGAGCAGCTGGGGTTAGAGTTAAATTGTAAAAAAAACACAGATTATGGTCGTCACTAGGAAGAACGAAATACTACAATGTAATATATAGTAAATGAGAATATTCTTCAACGAGTGAATCGATACAATTATCTCGGAACAGTCATAACATCTTATGGGAGATGCCTTGAAGAGATTAGAACAAGAATCGCCATGGTGAAAGTAGCCTTTAAATAAATAAAGCCTTTAGCAAGATGAAAAACATTCTGACCAATAAAAAGATGTCAATTGAAACGAGAAAAAGGGTGTTGAGGGGATACATAGAGCCTGTTCTTTTGTGTGGATGTGATACTTGGACAATGTGCAGTCAAGCTGAAAAACATCTGATGGCTGCAGAAATGTGGTTTCTGACCAAAATGCAAAGAATACCATGAACAGATAGAAAAACCAATTACCATGTACTACAGGAGACAAATGAAACTCGTAAATTAATTAGAGAAATTAGACGTAGACAGTCACAATTTTTTGGACATGTTATGAGAAGAAATGGATTGGAGAATTTGGTGACAACGGGCAAGATCAAAGGGAACAGACCAAGAGGAAGACCGAGAGGAAAATACCTGGATGGCTTGGCCACATGGCATGGACGAGACAGGAACACTGAGCTGATCCACGACTCTGGTGATCGAGTGAAATGGCGAGTCATGACCGCCCACGCTTTCCGGCATGGCACATGATGGATTGATTGGCACTATTCTTGTCTATGACCTTTCTGGTGATGTGCAGAATTATTTTCTGTGATCTACACCAGGCATGTACACAATTACTATCTATGACATTCTACTGTCATGTACAGCCATCGAGTATGACTATATTTCTGATCATGTACATAATTATTGTGCAAATAGTGCAGACAAGTCTTACCAACGGGGATCGTCCTGCCACAGATCTTGTCAGCCCATCCGGCATAGTATCTGAAGACTTGTGCCGAGAAGAATGTGTCCCCGATGGAGCCATGCAGGGCGAAGGCTTTGCCATTGTCCAATGTTTCCAGGCTCTGAAATGTGAGAATCGATGCAATAAATTAGTTCTATGTGTTAGCAGAACTTCTGTCTCAATCTATGACAGGAGATGGAATCATGAAGCGCACACATTTTCTAATTGTGCAGAGTTACTGCTGTAATGTAGGACGGGGATTCAAATGGAAACTTTTTTTATTTATTTATTTTGGGGAGACGGGGCGGGGGTGTTTATTAATATTTTCGATGTAGTCACCACTGCATTCAATGCAAGTCGCCCAGCGCCAATAAAGTGCTTGGATTCCTTAGAAAAATATTCTCTGGGTCGTGTGTGTTATCACTAATGCAGTACATGGTGTACGTCTTCGTGGGACTGAAAAGTCTTTCCCCCCACTGACTTTTTGAGTTGTCCAAACAGATGGAAATCACTTAGGGCTACGTCTGATGGGTTCGGGAGATGTGGTACACACTGAACGTTGAGGTCACTGATTAAAAAAAAACACGGATAACTGACCACTGGTGCATGTCAAAAGTGGGGCGGCCATCTTTAAAGTGTCCTTATGGCGCCACGTGCTTAACACTCTTGACATCCTTAACAACAATGTTGAAAGGTTACAAGACAATGGCATGGTTATTGTAATTTCTATCACACTTTTGAGATTTTCTTTGAAGCCCCCCCCCCCCCCTTTTGTCGCCAATTAGTTCAATATATCAACATATTAGTCATACGTTTCCCCCCAACTCTGACAGTCTTCTTCGCTACTTCTTCTCCTCGTGTTTTTTATCCCCAAGGACCCTCAGCCAACATGCGCCATGCCCGTCTACACGTTGCTGTGTCATTAAGCTCCTTCAATGACACCCCATATTATCCATCTCTGCCTCTAATTGTCTTCTGCGTATGTTTGTGGTCCCACCTCTCTGTCGTCGGCCCTGTCGATCATAGACAAGGGAGTTGTAAGGTTGTCTCAATGTATGTCCCACACAGCGCCAGTGTCTTTTCTTCAACTCTTGATGTCCTGGTGTTCGTGTAGCTCCCTCCATGAACTCCACACTGGCGACTGCCATACCATTTCTACAACTCTTGGTGTCCTGGTGTTCGTGTAGCTCCCTCCATGAACTCCACACTCGCGACTGCCATACCATTTCTACAACTCTTGGTGTCCTGGTGTTCGTGTAGCTCCCTCCATGAACTCCACACTCGCGACTGCCATACCATTTCTACAACTCTTGGTGTCCTGGTGTTCATGTAGCTCCCTCCATGAACTCCACACTCGCGACTGCCATACCATTTCTACAACTCTTGGTGTCCTGGTGTTCGTGTAGCTCCCTCCATGAACTCCACACTCGCGACTGCCATACCATTTCTACAACTCTTGGTGTCCTGGTGTTCGTGTAGCTCCCTCCATGAACTCCACACTCGCGACTGCCATACCATTTCTACATCTCTTGGTGTCCTGGTGTTCGTGTAGCTCCCTCCATGAACTCCACACTCGCGACTGCCATACCATTTCTACATCTCTTGGTGTCCTGGTGTTCGTGTAGCTCCCCCCATGAGCTCCACACTCGCGACTGCCATACCATTTCTACAACTCTTGGTGTCTTGGTGTTCGTGTAGCTCCCTCCATGAACTCCACACTCGCGACTGCCATACCATTTCTACAACTCTTGGTGTCCTGGTGTTCGTGTAGCTCTCTCCATGAACTCCACACTCGCGACTGCCATACCATTTCTACATCTCTTGGTGTCCTGGTGTTCGTGTAGCTCCCTCCATGAGCTCCACACTCGCGACTGCCATACCATTTCTACAACTCTTGGTGTCCTGGTGTTCGTGTAGCTCCCTCCATGAACTCCACACTCGCGACTGCCATACCATTTCTACAACTCTTGGTGTCCTGGTGTTCGTGTAGCTCCCTCCATGAACTCCACACTCGCGACTGCCATACCATTTCTACATCTCTTGGTGTCCTGGTGTTCGTGTAGCTCCCTCCATGAGCTCCACACTCGCGACTGCCATACCATTTCTACAACTCTTGGTGTCCCGGTGTTCGTGTAGCTCCCTCCATGAGCTCCACTCTGGCGACTGCCATACCATTTTAGTCCTCGTTTTTTTTTCATTCGCTGGCTTTGAACTCAAGTGTAGTCCGTACACGTTCTACTACGTCTAGTGCACTGGACTGCTTTTTGCGTGTGGAATAGATTTCCCTATTACCAGTGTCTCTCACCATCAGGTGTACCCACTCCAACTTCTGAAGTACTTGTAATTTACGTCCCCAAGTCAAGGACGAAAATCAGTATTTTAGTCCAACGGGTTGAATAAGTGCCTTCGGCATCAGCGCATCGGAAGTTTAAGACCGACCTCTCTTATCCATTCTAATGAATGCTTGTAGTTAATGAATGTGTAAACTGCTTCAGTCATTCTCAGTGTCTTCCTATCCCTACAACAGTAGTGATTTAACCATAGATTTAACGATTTTCGAGTTAAAATCTACCCAAAGTATTTCAGGATCCTCGCCAGTGCTACGGAGTTCGTGCACCGAGCTGAGCTTCTCCAGACTCAGGTTTGAGTTAGGAGGAGAACGGAGCACTTATGGGTTAAACTCGTGTGCCGTGATGTTGATCCATCGACTAAACTAAACTAAACTAAACTAAGCTAAACTAACGATAGAGTTCTGGGATTGCTTCCTAAGTCCCATACTGGGATTCGAACCCAGTAATTTCTAAGCCAGAGGCAGACATGATGGCGTCTCGCCCAAACCCCCTTCTGTGAATCAATACTTCTGTGAATCTACACCTCTATGAATCTATTTCTGTGAATCTATACTTCTGTGAATCTACACTGCTGTGAATCTATACTTCTGTGAATCTATTTGACTTGTCTCACACTGATAACCCCTAACCTTGGTGGTCACGATAGTCTCCCCCATGCCTCCTTTTGGGAATCTATACTTTTGTGAGTCTATACTTCTGTGAATCTATACTTCTGTGAGTCTATACTTCTGTGAATTTATACTTCTGTGAATCTATACTTCTGTGAATCTATGCTTCTGTGAATCTATACTTCTGTGAGTCTATACTTCTGTGAATCTATACTTCTGTGAATCTATACTTCTGTGAATCTATACCTCTGTGAATCTATACTTCTGTGAATCTATACTTCTGGGAATCTATACTTCTGTGAATCTATACTTCTCGAACCTATACTTCTGTTAATCTACACTGCTGTGAATCTATACTTCTGGGAATCTATTTGACTATTCTCACCTCTGATAATCCCTGCCCGAGGTAGACAAATGTAAACGCAGTCCTATAACAGAGATGTGACGTCATAGGCCTTCATTATTCTAGGCAATAACATAGTATGTGAGGTAGCCAGTTCCAGTTCTCTTCACCTTTCAACCCCAGACAATGCTGAACATGGCAGGTATCACTGTGTAAGAGACCGAGTTGGCCCGAGAGCTACGAGGGTCGAATACAATAATCCTACCTCTTCTGGGGATTGAACCCTGACCGTTGTGGTGGCAAGCAAGCGCATTCACCGTGCCCCCCCCCCCCTTGTTTAGATAGATATGGTAGTTTGGTCTGACAGAAGAAGGGTTGATCCGTTTGCTGGTAATCATGTTACCATCCATGAAATAAAATAGTATTGCCAGTCATTGAAAAAATGTCATTGCTGTCTATAGTACCTTGCGGTGTAGTACTGGGAGTGGGGTCTTGAGGCTGAGGAATTAACGCCATCTGGCTAGTTCAGGTTAGGGTTTTCTTCCTCCCCTCCGTCCCCCACCGACAGAGAAAAAAATCCAACACATTATGGAGGATTCGAATCTGGATCTCCCAATAGGGAGCACGGCGTTTTAGCCACTCGGCCAACTGTTCTTTTACAAAAATACATAGTATTATTCGCCTGATTATTGTGTCTTAAGACACCAGACTGCACCAATGATTTGATAAGGCTTATCGGGCAAACCCCGGTTTGAATGGCAAGGTCAAACAGATGACAGGACAGAAGAAGATAATAATATATTCTATCAACTCATACAAGTTTTTGTTATCGAGGCAAGAACGGGGCGTGAAATAAACTATATGACAACAGAAACTATTCCATCAATGCTTTCTTTGTTTGATGCTCCTTCGTGTGATGATTCTCTTCTCTTTGTGTGACGCTCCCTTTATCATTGTGTGATGCTCCTCTTCTCTTTGTGTGATGCTCCCTTTATCGTTGTGTGATGCTCCCTTTATCATTGTGTGATGCTCCCTTTATCATTGTGTGATGCTCCCTTTATCATTGTGTGATGCTCCTGTTTAACCATTTCACAAAATAAACACATATTTAGGTTTTGTAAATTTGCCACAAACACAAGATGAGGAAGTCAACCTTACCGACAGCGATTCATGACGACAATTCTGGATTAATGTGTCACAAATGTGCTATGATGTGTTTACATTACAAAGATTATGTACTGATCTCAATCAATCAATCAGGTGCCGTCTCCACAATGAAGGTTGGCTGCATTGGATCTCCAACACTGTTTGTCTCTCGCCTTGACTGTACATTCTGTCAGGCTGATGATCGTCCATCTCTTGATGTTATCTTCCCACTTGTATCGTTGTCTACCTCTTGCTCGCTTGTCCTCAACCTTGCCATCCAGTATGGTTTTTATAAGAGTATCATATCTTTTAACGTGGCCGAAATATTTCACTTGCCTCCTCTTTATTTCTTTCATCAACTCTCTCTTCTTCCCAGTTTTTCTAGAACCTCTGCATTTGATTGGTTTTGGTTCCATGAAATACGACCTATTCGTCTGTATATCCACATCTTCAGGGCTTTTATGCGACTTTCTAGTTGCTTGTTCAATGTGAAGGCTTCCGCACCATACAGTAGCGTTGAACATACGTAGCATTTGACAATTTTCATATTTAATGCGTTATTAATCGCTCTAGATGTTAATACTGATTTCATGCCGTTGAAAGAATTTTTGGCCATTCTTATTCTCTTTTTGATTTCTATTTCATTTCCGCCATCATTTGTTATTATATGTCCAAGATAGGGGAAACGTGTTTCTTGTTCTAGTAACTCCCCGTTTACTGTTAATTTCATTGATGATCTTTCCTTTCCACTGCTAATTATCAGTTTTTGTTTTTTGGATGTTAATATCTAAGCCACATTCTGCACTATGCCTGTTTACTTATTCCTTTAAGTCTTGTAACTCTTGCTCACTTTCTGCTAGTAACACGGTATCGTCAGCATATCTAAGATTGTTTATGTTTCTTCCATTGATGCTGAGTCCAGGCATTTCATCTTGTGTAAAAATTCTTTCTGTGTATAGGTTGAAGAGGCTTGGGGACAGTACACTCCCTGCCGTACTCCTTTTTTTTTAAATATCTCTATAGGCGATGGATAGTAATTTCCGCATCTAATAGACGCCACTTGTTCCCAATGTACTGATCTACTAAACGATGACACCCACACAGTACAGTCAATACAGAATCAGTCAATACAGAGTCAGTCAATACAGAGTCACTCAATATAGAGTCAGTCACGAGATAAAAGCTCCGTTTCACACGACTTACACGTACTGGACGTACGGTGTTAAACCCATATTTGTTTAGACCAATTTGCACTTCCTGGAGTAATGTAGCATTATCACGTCGACCGCCTTTATTTCCCAATAAATTTTTTTCTGGTGCACTTTTTATGCTGGGTCGACCTCGGAGCCGAGTCCGAATTTAAAAAAAAAGAAGAAAATCCGCTCCGATGCGGATTCGAACTTATTACCCCCACACTTCAGCAGGCGAGTGTTTAACCACAACACTACCGTGGCCCCTCCAACACAATACAGTCAACAGTCCAGAAGCCATGTTCAGGCTATAAGGAGGGTTGGGTTCTTGGTGAATGAACCGCGAAGGACTCTTTTATACACGTGTGCAGGCTATAAGGAGGGTTGGGTTCATGGTGAATGAACCGCGAAGGACTCTTTTATACACGTGTGCAGGCTATAAGGAGGTTGGGTTCATGGTGAATGAACCGCGAAGGACTCTTTTATACACGTGTGCAGGCTATAAGGAGGGTTGGATTCATGGTGAATGAACCGCGAAGGACTCTTTTATACACGTGTGCAGGCTATAAGGAGGGTTGGATTCATGGTGAATGAACCGCGAAGGACTCTTTTATACACGTGTGCAGGCTATAAGGAGGGTTGGGTTCATGGTGAATGAACCGCGAAGGACTCTTTTATACACGTGTGCAGGCTATAAGGAGGGTTGGGTTCATGGTGAATGAACCGCGAAGGACTCTTTTATACACGTGTGCAGGCTATAAGGAGGGTTGGGTTCATGGTGAATGAACCGCGAAGGACTCTTTTATACACGTGTGCAGGCTATAAGGAGGGTTGGGTTCATGGTGAATGAACCGCGAAGGACTCTTTTATACACGTGTGCAGGCTATAAGGAGGGTTGGATTCTTGGTGAATGAACCGCGAAGGACTCTTCTATAACTCCTTGGCGTATGGTATGAGACCCATACTTTTATAGGCCAATCAGCATTAGCTGTGCTAGCCCAATATTTGAGACTGACCGCTACTCGAGGTGTTATGTGGTCAGTACCCCACTGGCCACCTGTCCCGTTCTTTCCATAACATTACTTGGCTCCCACTGTAGGCTAGGACAGCCACGAAGTTCAGGTCTATGGGGACATTAAAAAAAAACAATTTCCCAGTTATGTTTTTGAAACGGATTTGAACACACGACACCCGAGATAACAGGTAAGTATACTACTCTACCACAACACTCGCCCAACAATATACATGCTGTTTTTACATGGGAGGTGGCAAGTTCATAGTCCATGTTTCCAGAATGTGGTCAGCATAAATTATCGTATACTTACAGCAATGTATTTGATGTCCCTCTCAATCAAATCATATCGCATACTTACAGCAATGTATTTGATGTCCCTCTCAATCAGTTCAGCCAGTTTGTTCAACAACTGCCCCCTGGTGCTGGCATTCAGCTTCCTGTAAGGAGAGCCCAGGGCAAAGGCCGCCTTGGCCGCTGCCACGGCCCGGTCCACATCAGCCTGGGGAGTCAAAGAGCCGTGGACATGTGTCTCATGAAGACATCTTGTGTCGGGGTATGTTGTTCTTTGACCACATTGTTTTGTTTGTGGAGGATGGTTAACTGAATGGAGCTGTGAGCATGCTGTAGGGTTAACTGCATGCAGCTGTGAGCATGTTGTGTGGGTTAACTGCATGGAGCTGTGAGCATGTTGCGTGGTTAACTACATGGAGCTGTGATCATGATGTATAGTTAACTGCACGGGACTATGAGCATGTCGTATGGTTAACTGTATAGGGCTGTGAGCATGTTGTATGGTTAACTGCATGGGACTATGAACATGTTGTATGGTTAACTGCATGGGACTATGAATATGTTGTGTGGTTAACTGCATGGGACTATGAACATGTTGTGTGGTTAACTGCATGGGACTATGAACATGTTGTATGGTTAACTGCATGGGACTATGAACATGTTGTGTGGTTAACTGCATGGGACTATGAGCATGTTGTATGGTTAACTGTATAGGGCTGTGAGCATGTTGTATGGTTAACTGCATGGGACTATGAACATGTTGTATGGTTAACTGCATGGGACTATGAACATGTTGTGTGGTTAACTGCATGGGACTATGAGCATGTTGTATGGTTAACTGTATAGGGCTGTGAGCATGTTGTATGGTTAACTGCATGCAGCTGTGAACATATTGTATGGTTAACTGCATGCAGCTGTGAACATGTTGCATGATAAGCTTATAGAGCTGTGAGCATGTTGTATTGATAACTGTATAGAGCTGTGAGTATGGAATGTGGTTAACTATATACAGCTGTGTACATGTAATGTGGTTAACTACATACAGTTTGAACATGGAATGTGGTTAACTATATACAGCTGTGAACATGGAATGTGGTTAACAACATACTTCTGTGAGGATAGAATGTGATTAACTAAATAAAGCTGTGAGCTCGGAATGTGGTTAACTACATACAGCTGTGAACATGGAATGTGGTTAACTACATACAGCTTTGAACATGGAATGTGGTTAACTATGTACAGCTGTGAACATGGAATGTTGTTAACTACATACAGCTGTGAACATGGAATGTGGCTAACTATGTAATGTTGTGAACATGTTGTGTGGTTAACTACATGCCGCTGTGAGCATGGAATGTGGTTAACTGCATGCAGCTGTGAGCATGGAATGTGGTTAACTACATACAGCAGTATGTACGTAGTTGTCAAGCTGTACTATTCTCAGGTTTCCTCAGTGTATGTCCTTTCCATCGCCAGCCCCCTTTCTTCACTTCCTTATTTGTCAAATTCCATTAGCGTTCAGAAAGTAATGGCAAACTACTGAACGTAAACTTGCCAAGAAATCACAAGCAGCCAAACAATCCAGGGGTTGACTGTGACGTCTTATAAAGGATATGCAACTAACCCCATGAGCTCCACATTGGTGATTCTGCCATAGTCATACCCTTTTAGTCCTTGTTGGGCAGGCATACATTAATGAATGTTTGTAGTGTAATCCTGTGGTCCATCCCCTTGTTTCTGGTTCATACAGTGGTGCAGATGCACACTTGGAGGTTTTATTTCTGTTGTTAAAATTGTGTGTGTGTGTGTGTGTGTGTGTATGTGTGTGTGCGTGTGTGTGTGTGTGCGCGCGCGCGCGCGTTCGCTTTGAACTCAAGCGTGGTGCATACATGTGCGACTACTTCTAGTGCAGTGAACTGATGTTTGCGTGAGTGACAGCTTTCCCTATTACCAGTGTCCATTGATTTCAGGCGAACCCACCCCAAATTCTGCATAATGTTTGATGTTGATGTTTGGACTTTATCTTGCTACGACTTTACGGGCCAAGCAGCAAGGGTTTAAGCTAAAGACTTACACACAGCTAAAGACGTACACACAGCTAAAGACGTACACACAGCTAAACACTTACACACAGCTAAACACTTACACACAGCTAAACACTTACACACAGCTAAACACTTATACACAGCTAAACACTTACACACAGCTAAACACTTATACACAGCTAAACACTTATACACAGCTAAACACATATACACAGCTAAACACTTATACACAGCTAAACACTTACACACAGCTAAACACTTATACACAGCTAAACACTTACACACAGCTAAACACTTATACACAGCTAAACACTTATACACAGCTAAACACTTATACACAGCTAAACACTTACACATAGCTAAACACTTACATATAGCTAAACACTTATACACAGCTAAACACTTACATACAACTAAACACTTACATACAGCTAAACACATATTCACAGCTAAACACTTATACACAGCTAAACACTTACACATAGCTAAGCACTTATACACAGCTAAACACTTACACATAGCTAAACACTTACACACAGCTAAACACTTATACACAGCTAAACACTTACACACAGCTAAACACTTACACACAGCTAAACACTTACACACAGCTAAACACTTATACACAGCTAAACACTTACATGCAGCTAAACACTTACACACAGCTAAACACTTACATACAGCTAAACACTTACATACAGCTAAACACTTATACACAGCTAAACACTTACATACAGCTAAACACTTACACACAGCTAAACACTTACACACAGCTAAACACTTACATACAGCTAAACACTTACACACAGCTAAACACTTACATACAGCTAAACACTTACACACAGCTAAACACTTATACACAGCTAAACACTTACACACAGCTAAACACATATACACAGCTAAATACTTACATACAGCTAACACTTACACACAGCTAAACACTTACACACAGCTAAACACTTACACACAGCTAAACACTTACACACAGCTAAACACTTACACACAGCTAAACACTTACACACAGCTAAACACTTACACATAGCTAAACACTTATACACAGCTAAACACATATACACAGCTAAACACTTACATACAGCTAAACACTTACATACAGCTAAACACTTACATACAGCTAAACACTTACACACAGCTAAAGACTTACACACAGCTAAATACTTATATATAGCTAGACACTTACACACAGCTAAATACTTACACACAGCTAAACACTTACACATAGCTAAACACTTATACACAGCTAAACACATATACACAGCTAAACACTTACACACAGCTAAACACTTACACACAGCTAAATACTTACATATAGCTAGACACTTAAACACAGCTAAACACATATACACAGCTAAATACTTACACACAGCTAAAGACTTACACACAGCTAAAGACTTACACACAGCTAAATACTTACATATAGCTAGACACTTACACACAGCTAAACACTTATACACAGCTAAACACTTACACACAGCTAAACACTTACACACAGCTAAAGACTTACACACAGCTAAACACTTATACACAGCTAAAGACTTACACACAGCTAAACACTTACATATAGCTAGACACTTACACACAGCTAAACACTTACACACAGCTAAACACTTATACACAGCTAAACACTTACACACAGCTAAACACTTACACACAGCTAAACACTTATACACAGCTAAACACTTACACACAGCTAAACACTTATACACAGCTAAACACTTATACACAGCTAAACACATATACACAGCTAAACACTTATACACAGCTAACACTTACACACAGCTAAACACTTATACACAGCTAAACACTTACACACAGCTAAACACTTATACACAGCTAAACACTTATACACAGCTAAACACTTATACACAGCTAAACACTTACACATAGCTAAACACTTACATATAGCTAAACACTTATACACAGCTAAACACTTACATACAACTAAACACTTACATACAGCTAAACACATATTCACAGCTAAACACTTATACACAGCTAAACACTTACACATAGCTAAGCACTTATACACAGCTAAACACTTACACATAGCTAAACACTTACACACAGCTAAACACTTATACACAGCTAAACACTTACACACAGCTAAACACTTACACACAGCTAAACACTTACACACAGCTAACACTTATACACAGCTAAACACTTACATGCAGCTAAACACTTACACACAGCTAAACACTTACATACAGCTAAACACTTACATACAGCTAAACACTTATACACAGCTAAACACTTACATACAGCTAAACACTTACACACAGCTAAACACTTACACACAGCTAAACACTTACATACAGCTAAACACTTACACACAGCTAAACACTTACATACAGCTAAACACTTACACACAGCTAAACACTTATACACAGCTAAACACTTACACACAGCTAAACACATATACACAGCTAAATACTTACATACAGCTAAACACTTACACACAGCTAAACACTTACACACAGCTAAACACTTACACACAGCTAAACACTTACACACAGCTAAACACTTACACACAGCTAAACACTTATACACAGCTAAACACTTACACATAGCTAAACACTTATACACAGCTAAACACATATACACAGCTAAACACTTACATACAGCTAAACACTTACATACAGCTAAACACTTACATACAGCTAAACACTTACACACAGCTAAAGACTTACACACAGCTAAATACTTATATATAGCTAGACACTTACACACAGCTAAATACTTACACACAGCTAAACACTTACACATAGCTAAACACTTATACACAGCTAAACACATATACACAGCTAAACACTTACACACAGCTAAACACTTACACACAGCTAAATACTTACATATAGCTAGACACTTAAACACAGCTAAACACATATACACAGCTAAATACTTACACACAGCTAAAGACTTACACACAGCTAAAGACTTACACACAGCTAAATACTTACATATAGCTAGACACTTACACACAGCTAAACACTTATACACAGCTAAACACTTACACACAGCTAAACACTTACACACAGCTAAAGACTTACACACAGCTAAACACTTATACACAGCTAAAGACTTACACACAGCTAAACACTTACATATAGCTAGACACTTACACACAGCTAAACACTTACACACAGCTAAACACTTATACACAGCTAAACACTTACACACAGCTAAACACTTACACACAGTTAAACACTTACACACAGCTAAACACTTACACACAGCTAAACGCTTATACACAGCTAAACACTTACACATAGCTAAACACTTATACACAGCTAAACACTTACACACAGCTAAACACTTACACACAACTAAACACTTATACACAGCTAAACACTTACATACAGCTAAACACTTACACACAGCTAAACACTTACATACAGCTAAACACTTACATACAGCTAAACACTTACACACAGCTAAACACTTACACACAGCTAAACACTTACACACAACTAAACACTTATACACAGCTAAACACTTACATACAGCTAAACACTTACACACAGCTAAACACTTACATACAGCTAAACACTTACATACAGCTAAACACTTACACACAGCTAAACACTTACACACAGCTAAACACTTACACACAGCTAAACACTTACATACAGCTAAACACTTACATACAGCTAAACACTTACACACAGCTAAACACTTACACACAGCTAAACACTTACATACAGCTAAACACTTACACACAGCTAAACACTTACATACAGCTAAACACTTACATACAGCTAAACACTTACACATAGCTAAACACTTACACACAGCTAAACACTTACATACAGCTAAACACTTACACACAGCTAAACACTTACACACAGCTAAACACTTACATACAGCTAAACACTTACACACAGCTAAACACTTACATACAGCTAAACACTTACATACAGCTAAACACTTACACACAGATAAACACTTACACACAGCTAAACACTTACACACAGCTAACCACTTATACACAGATAAACACTTACACACAGCTAAACACTTACACACAGCTAAACACTTATACACAGATAAACACTTACACACAGCTAAACACTTACACACAGCTAAACACTTACACTTAGTTAAAGAAAGTATTAATAATGGCTGAGTGTAACAAAGACTGAGAGAGTACAGACACCATCTAACTTCACTGACCTTGTCAGCCTCCTGGATGTCGGCAATTTTCTCCCCTGTGGCTGGGTTAATGGTGGGAAAGGTTTTCCCACTGGCAGAATTCACGAACTCATTGTTGATGAAGAGCTGCAGAGAAAAACATGTCAACCTTGATAACATGCAGGTCAAGGCTCACATCACGTTTGCTACATTGCAGGTCACTTGAGATCACAGACATGTCAATAACAAAATGTCACCAGCCTCACAATATGGCAGCTTTTATAACACTTTGACATTTGTGCGAGTCACAAGAAATGAAACTTAGCACACAAGTTAGAATATTCAGTTCTAAAGTTAATTCAGTACTGCTGTGTGGATCAGAAACATAAATAACTACTACAACGATTACAAATAAACTACATTCACTAACTGGTGCCCGCGCAAAATACGTAGAAGGAATAAAGTGGTATGATAAAATCACTAATGTGGGACTCATAGAGAGAAGTAGATAAATCCCAGTGAATCAAGTGATGAAGAATTCATGCAGGTGTTGAATCTGGCATCAATAGGATCGGGCAGAGGCAAATACCAGTGAACCACAAGTGAAGAAAATATGCTGGTAGTGAATCTGGCGTCAATAGGATCGGGCAGAGGCAAATACCAGAGAACCACAGGTGAAGAAAATATGCTGGTAGTGAATCTGGCGTCAATAGGATCGGGCAGAGGCAAATACCAGTGAACCACAAGTAAAGAAAAGACCCTAACCCCACCAGGACATACACCGAGGAAACCCGAGAAAAGTATAGCTAGAGACGCCTTTGGATACTACAGGGCAACAGAGAAACAGAGAACGACAAAAAAACACACGGGAAAGTAGAAACACATCCCCTCTGCCGTGCGTCCACCTTGACGAGGTAGAGGGGCTTGCGCGTTCCAATGACCCCAAGAGCTATGCCGACGGTAGCACAGCTACTGGTAGGGTCACCCATGTCGGACAGGTCAAGGGAGAGGGACCAGACGAAGTGACGCACAAACCTGCTGCCTTGTAGGTAGACTGGGGACAGTCAAAGGCTAGGGAAAGCATCCCGAATAAATGCTTGTCGAAATCGGATGTACTGAGCCACAGGCTTGACAAAGCAGTGCAACGTAAAAACCTGCTGCCTTGTAGGTAGACTGGGGACAGTCAAAGGCTAGGGAAAGCATCCCGAATAAATGCTTGTCGAAATCGGATGTACTGAGCCACAGGCTTGACAAAGCAGTGCAACGTAAAACCTGCTGCCTTGTAGGTAGACTGGGGACAGTCAAAGGCTAGGGAAAGCATCCCGAATAAATGCTTGTCGAAATCGGATGTACTGAGCCACAGGCTTGACAAAGCAGTGCAACGTAACTTAATTCATGATGTCACAAATCAAAATTAATCGTTATGGTGCTAATCCCGTGAAGTCCCATCAGGCGGCGATAGTGCCGGGCCCCCTGCCTCGAGGGGGTCCACCCATGACTACTGGTGGTCACCTTCCCCTGTGCTGTGGAGTCAAGGCACAGAGGAGTAGGTTAAGAGCTATTGACCAAATACCCCGGACACTCAACATACTACAGTGGAATGCCGAAGGAGTTTACAAGAAGAAAGACTCCCTAACACAGCGTCTTCATAAAGATAGAATAGATGTGGCATGCATTCAAGAGACACACCTCAACGCCAATCACAAATTCTCAGTCAGAGGATATCAGGCCACACGTTTCGACCGCGAAGGACACAAAGGAGGAGTTCTAATACTTACACGAAATACAATACCTTGCAGCGAAGCATCTGTGATCTCTGACAACCAAACGGAAATTATAGGTGTTGATATAATGATAAAGGACGTGAAAATAAGAATCTACAATCTGTATAGCCCAGCAGATAAGGACCTTACACTCTCAAACATGAAAATAACTGACACAAACTGCATTATTGTCGGAGACTTTAATAGCCGTTCAGAAAGATGGGGATACCCAGATACTGACAAAAGAGGAGATGAATTGGAGGACTGGGAAATAGACTCAAATCTCCATCTACTCAACAAAGCGGATGACACACCGAGCTTCTACTCCAGAAGATGGCTTACCACTTCTACTCCAGACTTAGCTTTCTGCACAGGAGACATCCTCCACAAAATCGATCGCCATGTGCTGGACCAATTAGCAGGTAGTGACCACAGACCAATCAAGCTTGTAATGAATATGGAGTATGTTCCACAGGAGCAAAGCCCTTGCCCCGCTGAATTACAAACGAGCAGATTGGGACAGATTTGCCATACTAACAGACAAATATTGTGAAAACATAAATACACGATATGGCAACATAAAGCAAATGGTTGGAAAGTCTAAACAGAACGATAATACAGGCAGCCACTGAGTCCATTCCTAGAGGAGCGAGGAAAAATTACAAACCATACTGGACTGAAGAACTACAAAGTTTGGAGGACAAAGTTGAAGATGCCAGGAAGACAGCAGAGAGAGAACAAACAATTGAAGCGAACATCTCTCTCAAAGCCATCTCAGCAAAATATAAAAGAACAGTAAATCAAACAACAAGAGATTGTTGGAGGGAAAAAACAGAAAACCTGATTTTGACAGGGATGGAAACAAACTATGGAAACTAGTGAAAGCCATGAACAATGAAGGACCTAGAAACAAACAATAACAATTAAACAAGGAATGCCTTGCTTACAGGAAAAAAGGCTGCAAATGCACTAATGGAACACTATGCAAATGCAAACCACATTGATATTACAACCGAACAGAAGAAAGCAATCAAAGACAAACAGATTACATCATACAAATACAGAGACAGCAGCAGAATATATGATGGCAAATCTAACAATGGAAGAAATGGAACAGGCAATGAATACCCTAAAAAAGAAGAAATCACCAGGAAAGGATGGAATCACAAATGAAATGCTAATAGGACTAGGCACTAAGGCAAAAAAGAAACTACTAGCAGTCCTAAATTACAGCTGGAAGAGGAGAATAGTCCCACAGGCATGGAAGGAAGCTATACTAATACCAATCCCAAAGAAAGGAAAAGACCTGGAAGAACCAAATGGCTATCGACCTATCAGTCTACTTAGCTGTGTAGGAAAATTAATGGAACGCATTATCAATGGCAGGCTAACATGGCATCTGGAAGAAAACAAACTCTTAACACCACACCAAGCAGGATTCAGAAAGTACAGATCCACTGAAGATCAAATAACCTATATAGCTCAGGAAATAGAGGATGCCTTCCAAGAGAAAAAGCACACAGTAGCGGTCTGGATAGATTTAGAAAAAGCATTTGATAAAGTATGGAAGGAAGGACTGAAAGTAAAACTGCAAAAAATGCATGTTTGTGGGAAAATGTACAAATGGATCAGCCACTACCTTGAGAACAGAACTGCCAGGACAAAAGTACAAGGACAAACCAGCAAAATGATGCTGTTGGAGCAAGGTGTCCCCCAAGGAGGAGTTCTTTCACCAACATTATTCCTAGCATATATAAACTGACATCACAGAAAATTTTCCAGCCAGAGTACACACATCATCCTTTGCAGATGACCTAGCCATATGGACATCTGAAGAATATATTAGTACAGCTAACAGCAGAATACAGCAAGCCTTATTAGCAGCTAGAGGACTGGTCAAAATCATGGCTAGTGAAGATAAGTGAGGAGAAAACAACATGCACAGTGTTCTCCCTCTCAAATAAAACTCAGACAACCTAAGCTGGTATTGAATGGAAAAATATTGCGCCATGAAGAAAATCCAAACTATCTCGGAGTCACCTTTGATCGTCGCCTGACATGGAAAACACAGGTTGAGAAAAATCGAACAAGAGCAAGGCAAAGAATGGCAATCATGAAAAAGCTTGCTGGTACAACGTGGGGAGCAGATGAGAAAGTTCTCAAGAAGTTATATACTGGACGGGTGAGGCCAGTACTGGAATATGGCATTGCAGCTTGGGCAACAGCAGCTAAGTCAACTTTAACAAAATAAGTAGAGTCCAAAATCAAGGAATGCGAATCATAACTGGAAGCCTGAAGACAACGCCTATTAATGAACTTAGAAAAGATCACTTGTTTACAACCAATGCAGGACAGAAGAGATAGCAGAGCCCAGCAACAAGCAGAAAAATTTAGAAGATTGACAGACCACCCTATGTATAAAAAGGTTTAATGGTTTTGGAAAGGGACGACTGAAGCGTAGCAACTTTGTAGAAACTGCAAAACGAAGATTAGGGCAGATCCCATACTTAACATATCAACAGTCAAGCCTATTTACAATGCAGACAAGTTCCCAGCTTGGAGACATCAGCAACTGCCTGAGATGATAGAAAACATTCCTGGTATTGAGAAAAAGAACACTCAGCATGAAACCGAAAGAAGAGAAATAACCCTAAACTACATAAAAGAACATTACCCAAGCAGCAATTGGACCCATGCATATACAGATGGATCAGCCAAAAATTCAGTAGAAAATGGAGGAGGAGGAATTCTCCTAAATTTAAAAAATGGAGTGAAAAAAACACATTCAAGTGGCAACTGGAAAGGTTTTCAAGTAACTTCAAAGCGGAGGTAGAGGCTCTGAAAACTGCAGCAGAAATGCTCTTGATGGAGGAAAATAAAGAGAAGCAAATAGCTATCTTCACAGATGCAAAGTCAGCTGTCTCAATACTGAAGAGCAATAACAGCACAGAAATATACTGACCTAAGAGCAGCACTCCATGGTCTATGCCAGAAATCCAAAAAAGTTGTAATACAGTGGATCCCATCACATTGCAGTATACCTGGAAAATGAAGAGGCTGACAGACTGGCAAAAGAGGGCGGACGACTACCACAGCCTGACATAGACATAACCTATAATGAGGCAAAGAGGTTGATAAAAAGCACCTATAGAAACCAAATGGGAATCAGAGCATCCAGGCCACCAGAAGGATGATGCATATTACAAACTCGACAGAAGAGAACAAGTAGCAATCTTCAGACTCCGCACAGGACATAACAGGCTGAAATACCACTTGTTCAATAAACTAAAGATAGGAGATACCGATGAATGTAATTGTCGAACTGGAAAAATGACAGCAAAACATTTGCTTCAGGATTGCCCAATAGTATGCAGAACAGAGAAAGATATTTTTTTGGGCCCCCAAACCCGC
>JACEFZ010018576.1:0-48727 GCA_014155875.1 Cepaea nemoralis
GTGTACTTTTCCCTCCTTTGGGTAACATATTTTCTTATTTCGGTCGACAACTTTATAAGTTTAGCTGAAATATTTATAAATTCGGTCAGCCTTTTAGTTGCTATGGCTAACATTTTTTCCTACATTTTATAAGTTTGAGTGAAATATTTCTTTACTTGGCCTAAAAAATTTCCCCTTTGGTTAACAAGTTTTCCTACTTTTCATAAGTTTGGCCGAGATACTTCTGTATTTGGCCGACATTTTCCCCGTTTGGTCCACACATTTTCCTACTTTTTTCATAAGTTTGGTTGAGATATTTCTTAACTTGGTTACATTTTCCTCTACTTTTGTTTATAAATTTGGTCGAGATATTTCTGTATTTGGCCAACATTTCTTTCCTATTTGGTTAACATATTTTCCTACTTTTTATATGCTTGGACGCGATATTTCTTTACTTGAAGAATATTTTTTTTACACATATGGTTAAAAACGTTTCCTACTTGTCATATGATTGGACGAGATATTTCCTGTTTTGGTCAACATTTTTCCCATTTAACTAACATAATTTTTCCCTATTGTTATAAGTTTGAGTGAAATATTTCTTAATTCGGCCTACATGTTTTCGCTACTTTTATAAGGTTGGTTGAGGTCATTCTGTATTTGACCAATATTTTGTCCATTTGGCTAACAAATTTTCCTACTTGTTATAAGTTTGGCTTAATATTTATAAGTTTGGTCAGCTTTGTTTAGTTGATTTGCCTAACATTGTTTCCTACTTTTTATAAGGTTGAACGAGACATTAATAAGTTTGACCGGTATTTTTTACCCCATTTGGTTAACAAATGTTCCTACTTTTTATAAGTTTGGAGGAGGTATTTATAAATTTGGTTGAATATTTCTTTACTTGCCCACTATTTTTCATCTTTGGCTCACAAATTGTCTATTTGGTCGATATATTTATAAACGTGGTTGAGATATTTCTTGATTTGGCCATCAACATGTAACACCCGCTCACCAAATGACACCCATATGTACCGTCAACACTAAAAACCAACTAGTGAACGCAATTAAAATACATATAACTGTTTATTTTATTGTATTTCCAGTAAATATTACAAAAATAACAAACAGCATAATATCAGTATACAAAATTGATGGTGCAATAAGGGATGTTATACATAGTATGATCATGCACGGTGGTGTCCAACACGGGTCATAAAATGGTTGTTATTTATTAAACAAGCTAGAATTCTGGGATATGATAGAGATAAAAACGTATAGCTGGAATCGTCTCTGTAGTGTTGCGACATGGTGAATCAGTCATCCACGTCCCCAGTCCACCACATCTTTCTCAATACTTTACAACTTGAACGGAGACCATCCTGATAGCGGAGATATTAATAGAATCGAACCCTCTAGAACTTGGAAGAGAAGGGAAAAGGCGCATACCCGTCTTTTGATTGGCTAACATTTGGGTGGTAACGCTGTCTTTAGGCCACATTTAAAATCTAGTAGTCGAAGCTAGGATTCCACCCGGAACAGTCGCTATCTGCGATGTGGTGCGCCCTAAGATAATATAATATTGTTCTCTGCACAACAGGTACCTCTTTAAAACATATTTAAATGTGTGGTTATGTCTAGTGAGCGAAGGAGAAGAATATAAGAGTATTTTTATGAGAAAATGTGAAAGTTAAATCAGAACTTCATTGTGAAAGTATTCTGAAGTTGCTTCTTCAGCCTGTCAGGTCTCCCAAGCTGTATATTTCAATTGCCTGCTGTGACTCTTTGCGTGTGCTTGATGACTGTAAATCACGCTCAATGCATATTCGCAAACCTTTGTGCATTCTAGATTTTAATATGAATGCCTATCATTACCCACTCTTGATCAAACGGTAGTAATGCTCTTGTGAATCTACGTCTGTGATCAGAATGTGTAGTGTGACATGTAACATTTCCCTTGTAAATGCTGAGAATGCTTGAGTGAGTGAGTGAGTGAGTTGGTGTTTTATAAGTAACCTCTCGCATTAGTCATAGGAAAGACGTGTTGAACCCGTGTCTTGGTTGGAAGAATATATTGTATGGCTCATGCAAATTTACAGGGAAAAACATGTTTTTCCATATGTGCTTTGTTACATATGTGAACAATTGCTTATGCAACTTTGCTTCTTTTGCCTACTGTAGTGGATATGGACATTACCAGTGGGGAAAGAGCACATGATGATGGTGATGATATGATGTACTTGTGAGCCGAGTCTAGTCTGAAAGGGGTGAGGTCTGGCATTGCTGTGTGAGTGTGTATGGAATAGGACATCCATGTAACAGAGTACCACCCATTGGTCTGGTCACTGTGTATTTGCATTAGTCACATTATATTACATATTGCATATTGCAGTTGTAAATGATGCCTATCTTCCATCTGCCTCACAATGCCTGCTCATGTTGCTATTTCACAATGCTTGCTCATGCATGCTTGCTCTTAACAATGCCTGCTTCATAATGCCTGCTTTACTGTGTCTGTTCCTCATTGTGCCCAGGTCTACTGTGGTTAAAATATGTGAGAACCTAGACATATAAAATGCTTGTAATTGTGTAAGGCTACCCCTGTCTCAGCATATGGGCTTGTGACTACCACAAATAGGGGTGAATAATGAAAAGGTATCACCCACAGTCCATCAGAGTGGAATCCACTCCATCACCAATATTGGGGTTTTGGTGTCTGAGTAACACCCTCCCCCTTACTCCCCATTTCCATCTTGTATGTTGATGTTTGAGATAACATTGTCTTTGAACAAATGTAAAGCGAATATTGTACCTTGTATATATCAACAGAGAACAGGGGTGGTGGAGAGACCCTCTTCTTCATGGGGACATACAAATGAAAGTCCCTACTTCAGGATTACAACTCCTTTGAAAATGTGGAAACTATAATATAACAGTAACCACAATGTCGTCAGGAAAATACCAGCATAAATTTGCATCAATATTTGTTGAAGCTGATGGCACTGAAAGGGTCTTTATTTAAACCCAAACACAGGAGGGACTCTGTTATCAATGTTGCAGGAATTACCTTCAAGATTTGAAGTGGATATCCTCATCTCCACGGATTAACCTCCTGGACTCAGTTGTCTCAGACAGGCATGACTGTGACTTGTTTAAATTCCAGAGAGAAGGTTGGATTCAACAAGCACATCTTTAAAACTGATTATCTGTTGGGGTTATTGCCTGACTTTGGTCTACACTCCTCTCTTCTGTCTTCCCTTCCATATATCTACTTCTGTCACTCTCTCTATTATTCTCTCAACACATACTCCGACAACAGTTCCTTTCAACATATAATAAAAGATTTATTAATAAAGAAAACTATGTCCGGTATGTGTATGGATATTGTCTGAGTAGTTGCTATTGTATTCTATGGTTGTGGACAGAATGAACTCAGAATGTCTATCAGCTGTATCTTCTCGCCAGTCATTCTTCACGATTACAGGACATCACATCAAACAGGACAGAGCTCACCCGGGATGATCCGTAGGCTTGAATCTGATGGTAAATCCGTTAGTGAAATGAAAACAAACTGTTCACCCCTGATTCACCGTATTGCTATAAAAGTCCCGTAAGTTTATGACTGTGCCCAAATCGGTTTCATGATATTAAGTATCCATCATCGAAGAAAAACACCACATTGTCAATGTTCTTCCTATTGTCTATTATGATTATCACTATTGTCTTTGTCTATTCCTTCTACCCTATGTATGCAAGTCGTATGTAGGTTGAAGTCTCTGCTTGCCCCACCTTAACCTCTCTTTCTGTTTAGGAGCCCCAGTGGTATATGCGTGTTAGCATACAGTCTTCTGTATTTTACTTGATGTTAGTATTTGTTCATCTGAACAAACTGTTTAGGTTCTTTCTGGATCTAAGTATGTACTTTATTGGTTCACGTAGAGTAGTTTTTTCTTTCTTCTCTAATGTCCCTAGAAACTGGGAACCTGTGGATGAATATAACAAGTCGAGTGGTAAGCGTCCGCCCCTTACTCCTAACTTATGCAAGTGTCCTTCTCCAGCCATAATGACAAGGCTTTCGAAGTCACCATCCGCATAAGACATAAGAATTCACCTCAGTCTAAAACACCTACTAATAATAGGTAATGATAAAGGTAATACACGCTCATCTATATTCCTATTCTAAAAATATATTGTAATATACCTTATACACATCTATGTTCCTATATAGAATTAATGTAAATCCACGAATCGAAATTTATCCGCATCCAAGCACTTTATCCCATTATAAGGGAGGATATTTCTTTTCATTACAGGACACATAATTCTATCTTTCCGTCCAGTTGGGGAACACACACTAAACTGACACAAAGACGTGGCCACTCTCTTTAGATCATCTTTGTCCCATCGTCCTTGACATTGCTGGACAAAGCAAATTCAGACTTCATTATCCCTTGTCAGTGGAAAATTTCTGATCTAGGCTTTTCCGTATATCCCTACCTCCAGAACGCAATAGACTGATCCATGATGCTGTCTCTCTTTGTCGCTACCCAAATTTTCCACTCGACATTTACCTGTCCGGTTAGTCGGCTATTCCTGTCTTGACCCACATACACATGCGCTTGGTCACTGCTTGGTTTATATCCTTCTGTTTCATTAACCCTTCTTCTCCCTGGGTGTTCGCTGTATACAGTCGTCGATCTGGGAATCACTAACATGCAGCATTTCATGACAATGACTAAGATGACCGCTGTGAACTTGAGACTTACCATTATTTTCCCTGGGTCTGGAGCAGCAGTACTAACTGGGAAATATTTACCCCAGCTCATCAATAGCTGTGGTGTATCAAGGAGAAAGTGATTCTAAACTGCTTGTTTATTCCATTGTAACTGGATTAAAGTGATAACTGAAAGACAGGAACTAGAATCCTGTATTTTATCCCCATTCAAAACTTGTGTGGTAGTCATGCAGTGGATTGCTTACTTGGAACTTTAACCTGGGAACACCCAGCATGGTGCTCACAAAGTTGTTAGAATTGTGTACTTGTTTTTGGACAGACTTGCGTGTGGGATGCTGCAGTATGATGTATTGTGTTCCTAATCACTGGGTGACCTCAGAACGGATAACATGTACCGAGCTCCTACCTCCTATCATCAGGAGTGGTGGATCTTCAACTTATTTGACGACCCCAGTGTCAGCTTTGCAGGCAGTCTTGTCATCACAAGGGATTATCATAGACATTCCTTCCCATACTTTGTCGCAGGAAATGGTGAACTTGATGAGGGCTGATCATACCGTTACCTAGAAATATCCTCCTTCCCTATCCAATGATGGTGGTGGGATGATATTAACAGGACAATGCATATGATTATATTTACCCCAAGAGTGATATTCTGTTCTCCGGTGTCATCGACGGATGCTTGTTAAGGTGTTAGGAAGTGTGTGATGGAGGAGAGTTGTTTTGTTTAGATTGGTGGTCTATTGTTGGGTTTGTAAGGTGTGGCCTCTAGTAGCTTTTCATCAAATGATTTACAATGCATGATCCTTTGCAATTGAAGTGCTAATGTAATCAAGACGAGGCATGGGTCCTCCCTCGACCCCTACAGTTCTTTAATAAAAACCTGATTGTGTTGAGAACAGTTTTGAAGTACATGTCCCTGTAATGTCTTGGTCTGCTGGTCTGAAGTACATTATTGTGTAATGTCCTGTCCAGCTGTTGTCAAGTACAATTCCTGGTGCATGTCTTGTTAAACTGTTGTTGATGTCAGTGATATGTGAATGTTCTGCAGAAATGTTGTCCAGTATATCTCATGATATGTCTTGTTCAATTGTTGGTGTAAACATGTCAATGTGAATGTATGTCCAACTTTTGTCAAGAACCTGTCATGTAGATGTCTTTTTCAACAGGTGTTAAGTACAGTTATTGTTGATGTTTATGTTCACTATGTTTGACTCCTAAAGTCCTAATGTCTAAATGCACAACTGACATATGTCACTTTGACACAATATAATTAAGGGGAGATCTAATGTGGCGGACTGAAAGCACACTGACAACATTATGGTGAGAGAACTAATTATTCGGTTGTACAGGGGCGAATAGTCCAGTTCTCCTTATGGCCTTGAGGGGATCTTTTCCTTCTTTTATAAATTTTCTGTGTAGATACTAGGGCTTAGATCTAGGAATCTCACAGTGAAGGTTCTGAGCCAGGAAAACTGGTTCCTCTAAAGGGCTAAGCGGAAATGATTCTTCTATCTTATTTGAGATGCCTCTAGACAAAAACTTGCCAAATCATACCCTTTATCTTGTCTATCTATTATACAAGATATATTTACAGAGACCATTTCTAATTGGGTCTTCTGTCTTCTCCTAACTCGCCACAAGTGTATTTCGTATTTGACGTTTTTGCATAGCGTATGTAAGAAGGTCATGTTCGTGTATTGTGTTGATAAAAGTGTCAAAGTTTTGTCTATTTTTTTATTAGTTGTGGAAGTTCTAAAACAGACGCGTTATTGGAAGATGCGGGAAAAATAATCGAAGAACTTGTGTTTCGCTGTGCCTAAGGGATATATGATAACTAAAGTTGATTTAAAATATGCTCTTTTGAGTGTTAAAGATCTCGTACAAGGTTTCTGTCCAGTCTTTATGGTGTTTTGTGTGTGGCATAATAAAAAAAATGTATAGACGGACATATATTTGTTGATCGTGTGATGTGTTTTGATACTATTCCAGTTGTCGTTGTGTATACTTGTCTGACATCATCTGGTAACGTGTGTAGAAAAAGCCGCTTCATCCTTAGGTTGTGTGTCGCAGACTGGTTCGGCGTTTTCGTCTTGTTTAGTTTTCTTCTTCCTGAGTGTCACATCACGATTAGTAGCCGCTGGTCTCCTACGTAGTGTTGCTGAAAAAGGTGTTGACGTTTCTGTTGGTATTACACTGGATACTGATCCTGGTGTTGTGTGTTCTTTTGTAATGTGGCGTTATAGATTGTCTTTCCTGTTAAAATGATGACCACAAGTGTCACACGAATACACTTGCTCCTTGGTACTGTGATTTGTCCGAATATGGCGACGAAGATTACTTGCATCAGTGAAACCCTTCCCACTAGTTGCACATAAGTGGTTTTGGGATGATTGCCTAGTAGAAATTTTTTTTTTAATTTTTAGGCAAGTTCGCTAGCGAGTTGATAGTGAGATAATCAACACTTAACTTGAAACCTGTTCACTCCGAGACACTGAATATGGCGTTGAATATATTTAGTTTCTACAATTCACCAATGGTAGATAACTCGACGTTGACTTGTTTAGGACGCCAAATACCCAAACAACACGCTGTAATGTTCTCTAGTCTAGTAAACCGTATCAAACTCGAACAAGTTGTACCAGTCTTTTATTTCAATCGGTGATGAAATCTTTGCAGATGCCGTTGTAAACTATGGCAGAATAATGATATTGTTTACACGTAGGATGTCTGGGTAAGAAGCTGGTTGATAATTCTTACAAGACAGGTGTGAATGTCCAAGAACTGAAAGATAGATCCGCTAAATCGGTATGTCCGTGGATACTGAGACAACAGGGTGCCTGGCAAACTTTCTACACTTGAAGACAAATAGCAGTTGAATAACCACAAAACTGAAGACTCGATCTTTCGTCGATTTTATGTAAAGCACAAAGTGAGTGAGGGGTGGTGAGTTGGTTATATATTACATAAAGTAAGCCCCGCCCACAGTGTAGTTGCCAGCCAACCAGTGCTTGTCTAACATAAAATGTGGATCAATTCTAAGACCTCCACCCTAATTGGTTGTAAGCCACAAAACGGTTTGTGTGCTTTACAAGTCAAGCTGCCGCCGGAAGCCTTAATCAGACTCATCTCAAAGGATGGAGGTCTGCACATAGTTTGGCAGCAATATGGAACAGATAGCGGCCATGTTATTTAAGTGTTATGACATTACGTTGCCATCAGGGGCGATCTGGTTTTAGCCCGACATCCACGACGACATGGAGGGTCATCTTTACTGTTTTTCTTTTTTTTTTTCTTCAAGGGTTTCTTTTAACGATCTGAAACTGTTTGATGATAGTGGTTCGGGGGCCTTTATCTACCCACTTCGCCACTCACCCACCCCTTAACAAGGAATATCACTAAGCAGTACCCACCACAACCAGTACTAGCCGCCATCTTTACTTGTTTAAAGGTTTTCATTTATACTGTGTGATGATAGTGTATAAACCTCTACAGGTCTCTACAAATAACTAATAACCGCTATAGGAAAACTGGCGCTATGGGCATTACAGAGTAAATCGCGGGTCAAGTAACCTCTCCCGCCTCGGTCGACACAGATTCAATCGAGCTCTCCTTTGTTAACAAATAATGGTGATGTGATTAATAGTACCAACTGTCGCCAGCACAACTAATTTACATTATACACTATTTCTGCTACTATATACCTGCGGACAATATTGACATTTTGGTCACAGATGTTGTAAAACAACCTTAACAAAGATACGAAACACATGACACCAATGTTACTTTAACAGATCCCCCACACAGTGGGATTTGAGTCTCTGGTACCCATGTTGGCTATTGTTATCAACCAGGCGCATTATTAGAACCACAAATGATACCTCCTAGCTCCGTTACATACTCGACCACTGCCACACTACCCCACCACACAGTAGGATTCGAACCTGTCAAGCGCAATGGCAGCAACTAGACACCGCTGTTATATACTGATGAAACTCCTATGACCAAATAGACACCCCGCAGGCTGTCGACCAATAATCTTTACAACGAAAATGCACCGAGATTCGAACCCGACACAAACGATGACACGGAGAACCTCCGACTCCTCGCCTCTAAGCCCTCGCCACTCCTTAGTAGACATTTGAAAAGACCCCGTCTAATGTAAACACCGTTATCGACCGGCAGCGTGATTCGAACCTCAAACAACGCTTACGCCACCACCTAGCACCGTTACATATTCGACCACCACCACACTACCCCAACCACACAGTGATATTCGAACCTGTCGCATGGTAGGGAACCCACTAGGCACCCCAGTTATACATTGGTGATAACCCACCACACCCCCTATGACCAACTACACACACCCATACGCTGCCAACTGTAACCTTACCATCGAAAAAGCATCGATATTCGAACCTATCACCTCCACATGAGGGGGCCTAGGGTACCAACTAGACCAGTTAGATACCCCAGTTACACAATCACGATACCCCACCACACTATACCGTATCGGTTATCGCACCATCTTTAATGCGTCTGTGGTACCAACCAGCTACGTCTCTCAATTCATTTCTCATTGTTAACATATAACGATGATCTGATTAAAAAAGACACCTGTCGCCGACAGGTGTAATTTACAATACACATTATTTCTGGTACTATACACGGGCAGTATCGACTTTTTGGTCACAGATGCTCACCGATCTTAACAAGGATACGAATACAACAAACGGTAACAGCCCGCACACACCAATCGATTATGCATACATTATGTTCCCTCGGTCCTCCTTTTTATGCTTACCAAAAAACGCAGATCCTCACGGTCCTCCTTCTTTACTCTTAGTATTTTCAATGCCACATGCCACAAAACGACTCATTCCCAACATCGTCTACTACTCTCGTGACGCCACTAACACCACATAATTCTCACAAGCAGGCCTATAGGGAGACCCTAGGCATCTAGGTGTCCACTAGGATGGTCTGAACTGCAGCAAAAACACTGGAGGGTGGTAGCTCCTCACAATTCCTAAAGTTCGATAGACCCGGCTGGGCCTGAAACAATCTCACACCTTCCATCGCCAAACAAGCGATACTAAACCTGAGTGGTGTGACGTCAGTCACAAAAGAAGTCTTCATTCTGGGCAATAGAGTATGTTGCCATCTTGAGAAATTGTATAATACTCATAGGATCAAATCAAAATAGACGAATGGTTGTAGATCGTATCTGGATCAGTCAACTCGTCGGACTCTCTACTGCTGCATCTGATAGTATAGGCAGTTATGCCGCAATATATTCACTAGCGTGCTCAAATAGATGACTAACTCGTTGGAGTGCTCCCAGTATAGAAATACTCTACGTCACATGTAGTTTCACTGGAATGAGCTGTTTCGTATTCTTCTATCAAAATAGCATTTAGTGAGCACCATCTGAAAGACAAATCCTGAAAGGAGAGTAGGGCGATGAGAGCTATCGGCTACAACTGTGACATACATGCACATAAATATCATCTCATGCAAAATCATAAAATATATACCCTATCAATAAGCAATATTGAATCTTTGTTCTCAGCAAGAAGATCATGCATGCAGGTGCATCAGTTGTCAAATGGCCATACGAATAGCTCGTCTGTGTTCTACAAGTACAGGTATAGAACGTCTGACCCTTGTCATCGGATCCCGTAACTTTGTGCTATCCCTCTCCTTCATCCATCATCAACGTTATTATACATCTAAATCATTTAAATGTAGTGGTTTCTCTCAAACAGGTGTGTCCGGAAGGACTGCTCCTCCACATCATCGTAACTAAACAATTAATCAGTTAACTAAACCAATAATCAATTAATTAGTTAATCAATAAATCAACAAGCAAGCAATAGCCTCACTTCTGGGATCTCTGTCCCTGAAAGTAGAGAACTTCTCTCTGTTAACCCCCTATTTATGAAAGAAGAGTGTTATTCCATGTCTACATGTAGTTCCATCACATGCATCTGGTGTAACTCCAATTCCCCGTTCCCTTACCCCAGATCAGCGGTGAGCAAAGTCTGAACGGTTTAAATGGCTGATTAGGCCACCCACCTCCCTTTTAGAATTACCGCTAGCAACTCATCCCCTTCTTCCTGATATCTCTCTTAAATGTATAATAGCCCTGATCTTTAGCACCCTATTCCCTAGTATATGTGTCTTCAACTACCAGAATAGAGCTTAGAGAGAAGTGTAGACTAGTTTATCAAACGTTCCTCTTGACTTCTCGTCGACGGTACACACGTTAATGCACTCGAATGTGACGCGTCGTGTCATCATACGTCGTCCTTCCGAACTCGCGCGTAATATCTACATCACGATCACACATGAAATAAATCACTATCATGATCACTGTTACTATCTAGCATCACATTCCTAGAAAATACCATATCAATATATTCACATAATAAACAGTTAGCTGCACTTCCCTTTTGAAATATAACAACACCACACTTCCTTGAAATATTACAGCACCATGTACACAGAGAAGTAGCACACCACTAGCTACGTAATCAATAAACATGTAAATCACCTGATGTTATTTGTAAGTTTACTCTATTTAACACCAAAATAAATACACTCAAAACTAGCTGTGGTTTTAGCACATTAATTCTACCAAAAAGGACACTCAGAACTAGCAGTGTTTTTACCACAGTAATTCTTCCTCTATCACTAATAAATGTAGATTCTAACAGCACACAAATAGTATTCTATCTGGCGACACAATTGCATGTGCAAATGACTTTGTTATAGATCTAAATCTACACACTATAGTTAAGCATTACAGTTAACCGGAGAAAAACCAACACAACGGTGGCCTAGATTTTCCGCCCGGCGCGATCGATAAAAGTATTTACTATTCATGATGTCGGGTCGGCGAACACTGCGCGATAAACATATGTGGAAAACCGTTAAGTACAAACAGAGACTAAGTAATTTTTCAATTACCTTCAAGTGAGAGTCACCGCAGAATTCAGAGCTCCTCGTAGACAATGGACAGAGGTTTGTGGCGACTGATTAATAGCAGGGTGGCGACTGACTCAAAATATGACCAGGAAGCTAAACTGCATGGGACTCTATAAACTCGAAAAGTCTGCTGTATATGGAGAAAACCACTTTCACCGACTTCACAAGAAACTCTTGTTGAGTGAGATCTCCGGGGTTTAAGTGCATGTCGCCAGCTCAACCGTTCATTCGCGCAACTGTTCCAGAACACACCAGACAAGACAAACTAGTGGGCTTCCCCCGAGTTATAAATAGATTGTGAGGGAAACAACTCTGCCAAGACCAGCCAGCGGTGAATCCTCTACTGAGAATACACGCGAATTGGGGTCAACCTGCGACTACTACTACTACTACTACTACTACTACTACTACTACTACTACTACTACTACTACTACTACTACTACTACTAATAATAATAATAATAATAATAATAATAATAATAATAATAGTAATAATAATAATAATAATTTTTATATAATGTCAATTATGTGAACTCAAAAACCAGAAGAAAACTCATACAATTCACACTCATACACGCACACGCACGCGCGCACGCGCGCACACACACACACACACGCACGCACGCACGCACGCACGCACCCACCCACACACACACACGCGCACACGCGCACACACACACGCGCGCGCACGCACGCACGCACGCACGCACCCACCCACACACACACACGCACACGCACACGCACACACACACACACACACACACACACACACACACACACACACACACATGCTGGAGTTAACCGCTACGTCATGTAAAGAATGTTCAACTAATGAACTCCTCATGTTAATGTTGATCATAACATGTATTGCCATTTGAGGTTTCTGTTCTGTCTCTGAGTCAGTGTTGCTGCATGACCTTGGCGGAACGATGCGGTCAGCCCTAGGTTGTTTTTCTAAACAGATTTATGTTCAGAAATGTTTCTGTACTGGTGAATGAATACTTCTTTATGTATCTTACAGTTGGGGACACGCTGTCGTCTTATGTTGATATATTCAGCCTTTGTATTGAAGTGCAAATTAGCGGAACCGCCAGGGAAATCAATAAGTGTTAGTAAAAGAAGTTGAAGGTCGAAAGGGCACTCTTATCATATTGAAAGTGCACTTGTATGCACTGGCAATTACATTTTCCTATGCTTCAGATATGCGGTTGATTTTGTTCCTGGAGCAATATTGTGGAAAAGTTGCTGGGGAAATAGCAAACACTGAATATAGCGTGACAATCAGACGCTGATGTTAAACTACGCAAAATGCTTAGTTACAAATAAAGGATAAACCTTAGAGTATGAAACTGCATACCTTATATAAATCATCATCATCAATATAAATCATTATCATCATCTTCATCATCATCATCATCATCATCATCATCATCATCATCATCATCATCATCATCGTCGTCGTCGTTGTCGTCGTAATCGTCGTCATCGTCATTGTTAAATAAGGTTCTAGACAGTGTTGTGTACAAGGTGGATCTCTTCAATTTGTACAGTGAAATATTGAGTTCCGTACAAGACATGCCAAGAATATTAATTAGCTGGTGGGTGTAATGTAAACAACCTGGGATATCCCTTACGGTTTTCGTCACAGAACATGAAACGCGGTTGCAAAAAATTGATAAATATAAATGCAACAGAAAGTCAAAACAAAGTTATGCGTATTTGTGTCCTTAACGGAAAAACATAAATAATGGTAATAACAAAGAAGAAAATGATTTCCCAAATGCAGTATCAAAGTGAACGAAGTCAACCCGAAACAGGCCAACGTATTTAACTGATTTAGTGTCCTGTTATTTTCCCGAGAGGACGTTGGAATCAACAAGCACATCTTCAAACTTATTGTCTGTTAGGATTATTGACTGACTTTGGTCTACACTCCTCCCTTCTGTCTTCCCTTCCATATATCTATTTCTTTCACTCTCTCTGTTATTCTCTCAACACATACTCAGACAACAGTTCCTTTCAACAATAAATAAAAGATTTATTAATAAAAACTATGTCTGGTGTATGTATGGATATTGTCTATGTAGTTGGTATGTTCTTCTAGTGTGGCTGCCAGATAAGATGTTGATACCCCTCTGCTGTGTGTCCACCGTGACGAGGTAGAGGGGCTTGTGCGTCCCAATGACCCCAAGAGCTATGCCGACAGTAGCACAGCTACTGGTAGGGCCACCCATGTCGGACAGGTCAAGGGAGAGGGACCAGACAAAGAGACACACAAACCTGCTGCCTTGTAGGTAGACTGGGGACAGTCAAAGGCTAGGGAAAGCATCCCGAATAAATGCTTGTCGAAATCGGATGTACTGAGCCACAGGCTTGACAAAGCAGTGCAACGTAAAACCTGCTGCCTTGTAGGTAGACTGGGGACAGTCAAAGGCTAGGGAAAGCATCCCGAATAAATGCTTGTCGAAATCGGATGTACTGAGCCACAGGCTTGACAAAGCAGTGCAACGTAAAACCTGCTGCCTTGTAGGTAGACTGGGGACAGTCAAAGGCTAGGGAAAGCATCCCGAATAAATGCTTGTCGAAATCGGATGTACTGAGCCACAGGCTTGATAAAGCAGTGCAACGTAACTTAATTCATGATGTCACAAATCAAAATTAATCGTTATGGTGCTAATCCCGTGAAGTCCCATCAGGCGGCGATAGTGCCGGGCCCCCTGCCTCGAGGGGGTCCACCCATGACTACTGGTGGTCACCTTCCCCTGTGCTGTGGAGTCAAGGCACAGAGGAGTAGGTTAAGAGCTATTGACCTAAATACCCCGGACACTCAACATACTACAGTGGAATGCCGAAGGAGTTTACAAGAAGAAAGACTCCCTAACACAGCGTCTTCATAAAGATAGAATAGATGTGGCATGCATTCAAGAGACACACCTCAATGCCAATCACAAATTCTCAGTCAGAGGATATCAGGCCACACGTTTCGACCGCGAAGGACACAAAGGAGGAGTTCTAATACTTACACGAAATACAATACCTTGCAGCGAAGTATCTGTGATCTCTGACAACCAAACGGAAATTATAGGTGTTGATATAATGATAAAGGACGTGAAAATAAGAATCTACAATCTGTATAGCCCAGCAGATAAGGACCTTACACTCTCAAACATGAAAATAACTGACACAAACTGCATTATTGTCGGAGACTTTAATAGCCGTTCAGAAAGATGGGGATACCCAGATACTGACAAAAGAGGAGATGAATTGGAGGACTGGGAAATAGACTCAAATCTCCATCTACTCAACAAAGCGGATGACACACCGAGCTTCTACTCCAGAAGATGGCTTACCACTTCTACTCCAGACTTAGCTTTCTGCACAGGAGACATCCTCCACAAAATCGATCGCCATGTGCTGGACCAATTAGCAGGTAGTGACCACAGACCAATCAAGCTTGTAATGAATATGGAATATGTTCCACAGGAGCAAAAGCCCTTGCCCCGCTGGAATTACAAACGAGCAGATTGGGACAGATTTGCCATACTAACAGACAAATATTGTGAAAACATAAATACACGATATGGCAACATAAAGCAAATGGTGGAAAGTCTAAACAGAGCGATAATACAGGCAGCCACTGAGTCCATTCCAAGAGGAGCGAGGAAAAATTACAAACCATACTGGACTGAAGAACTACAAAGTTTGGAGGACAAAGTTGAAGATGCCAGGAAGACAGCAGAGAGAGAACAAACAATTGAAGCGAACATCTCTCTCAAAGCCATCTCAGCAAAATATAAAAGAACAGTAAATCAAACAACAAGAGATTGTTGGAGGAAAAAAACAGAAAACCTGAATTTTGACAGGGATGGAAACAAACTATGGAAACTAGTGAAAGCCATGAACAATGAAGGACCTAGCAACAAACAAATAACAATTAAACAAGGAAATGCCTTGCTTACAGGAAAAAAGGCTGCAAATGCACTAATGGAACACTATGCAAATGCAAACCACATTGATATTACAACCGAACAGAAGAAAGCAATCAAAGACAAACAGATACATCATACAAATACAGAGACAGCAGCAGAATATATGATGGCAAATCTAACAATGGAAGAAATGGAACAAGCAATGAATACCCTAAAAAAGAAGAAATCACCAGGAAAGGATGGAATCACAAACGAAATGCTAATAGGACTAGGCACTAAGGCAAAAAAGAAACTACTAGCAGTCCTAAATTACAGCTGGAAGAGAGGAATAGTCCCACAGGCATGGAAGGAAGCTATACTAATACCAATCCCAAAGAAAGGAAAAGACCTGGAATAACTAAATGGCTATCGACCTATCAGTCTACTTAGCTGTGTAGGAAAATTAATGGAACGCATTATCAATGGCAGGCTAACATGGCATCTGGAAGAAAACAATCTCTTAACACCACACCAAGCAGGATTCAGAAAGTACAGATCCACTGAAGATCAAATAACCTATATAGCTCAGGAAATAGAGGATGCCTTCCAAGAGAAAAAGCACACACTAGCGGTCTGGATAGATTTAGAAAAAGCATTTGATAAAGTATGGAAGGAAGGACTGAAAGTAAAACTGCAAAAAATGCATGTTTGTGGGAAAATGTACAAATGGATCAGCCACTACCTTGAGAACAGAACTGCCAGGACAAAAGTACAAGGACAAACCAGCAAAATGATGCTGTTGGAGCAAGGTGTCCCCCAAGGAGGAGTTCTTTCACCAACATTATTCCTAGCATATATAACCGACATCACAGAAAATTTTCCAGTCAGAGTACACACATCATCCTTTGCAGATGACTTAGCCATATGGACATCTGAAGAATATATTAGTACAGCTAACAGCAGAATACAGCAAGCCTTATTAGCACTAGAGGACTGGTCAAAATCATGGCTAGTGAAGATAAGTGAGGAGAAAACAACATGCACAGTGTTCTCCCTCTCAAATAAAACTCAGCAACCTAAGCTGGTATTGAATGGAAAAATATTGCGCCATGAAGAAAATCCAAACTATCTAGGAGTCACCTTTGATCGTCGCCTGACATGGAAAACACAGGTTGAGAAAAATCGAACAAGAGCAAGGCAAAGAATGGCAATCATGAAAAAGCTTGCTGGTACAACGTGGGGAGCAGATGAGAAAGTTCTCAAGAAGTTATATACTGGACGGGTGAGGCCAGTACTGGAATATGGCATTGCAGCTTGGGCACCAGCAGCTAAGTCAAACTTTAACAAAATAAGTAGAGTCCAAAACCAAGGAATGCGAATCATAACTGGAAGCCTGAAGACAACGCCTATTAATGAACTAGAAAAGATCACTTGTTTACAACCAATGCAGGATATAAGAGATAGCAGAGCCCAGCAACAAGCAGAAAAATTTAGAAGATTGACAGACCACCCTATGTACAACAGATTTAATGGTTTTGGAAAGGGAAGACTGAAGCGTAGCAACTTTGTAGAAACTGCAAAACGAAGGATTAGGGCAGATCCTATACTTAACATATCAACAGTCAAGCCCATACACAATGCACACAAGTTCCCAGCTTGGAGACAGCAGCAACTGCCTGAGATGATAGAAAACATTCCTGGTATTGAGAAAAAGAACACACAGCATGAAACCGAAAGAAGAGAAATAACCCTAAACTACATAAAAGAACATTACCCAAGCAGGAATTGGACCCATGCATATACAGATGGATCAGCCAAAAATTCAATAGAGAATGGAGGAGGAGGAATTCTCCTAAATTTAAAAAATGGAGTGAAAAAAACACATTCAATGGCAACTGGAAAATTTTCAAGTAACTTCAAAGCGGAGGTAGAGGCTTTGAAAACTGCAGCAGAAATGCTCCTGATGGAGGAAAATAAAGAGAAGCAAATAGCTATCTTCACAGATGCAAAGTCAGCTGTCTCAATACTGAAGAGCAATAACAGCACAGAACTAACTGACCTAAGAGCAGCACTCCATGGTCTATGCCAGAAATCCAAAAAAGTTGTAATACAGTGGATCCCATCACATTGCAGTATACCTGGAAACGAAGAGGCTGACAGACTGGCAAAAGAGGGCGGACGACTACCACAGCCTGACATAGACATAACCTATAATGAGGCAAAGAGGTTGATAAAAAGCACTTATAGAACCAAATGGGAATCAGAGCATCCAGGCCATCAGAAGGATGATGCATATTACAAACTCGACCGAAGAGAACAAGTAGCAATCTTCAGACTCCGCACAGGACATAACAGGCTGAAATACCACTTGTTCAATAAACTAAAGATAGGAGATACCGATGAATGTAATTGTAGAACTGGAAAAATGACAGCAAAACATTTGCTGCAGGATTGCCCAACGTATGCAGAACAGAGAAAGATATTTTGGCCCACACCTGCTTCATTTGAGGACAAGCTCTATGGAGATATCAACAAGCTCAAGTTGACCGCAGCTTACTTTAACTACATACAGGTTGACATTTAAAGGTGCATGAAGACCCAGAGGCATGAAATGGAATATTGCTTGGATAGCAAATCCATTATGTGGAAAGTCCAAATCGAAAGCTTGCTGTGTGGGCTTCATAAAAGGTGGAAAAGTGTCCTGGTGGCACGAAATGGAATATTGCTTGGATAGCAAATCCATTACGTGGAAAGTCCGAATCAAAAGCCCATTGTGTTTGCTTCATAAAAGGTGGAAAAGTGTCCTAGTGGCATGAAATGGAATATTGCTTGGATAGCAAATCCATTACGTGGAAAGTCCGAATCAAAAGCCCACTGTGTGGACTTCATAAAAGGTGGAAAAGTGTCCTAGTGGCACGAAATGGAATATTGCTTGGATAGCAAATCCATTACATGGAAAGTCCGAATCGAAAGCTCACTGTGTGGATGTCATCTGCAGACTGCATACTTCTGGTTTCCGGAAGAACAGCCTATGGTGAACGGAAGACCCAATATACGGAAGTGAGGCTAAGCAGCCATGTGCAGGACGTGACGATTCCTTGGGTGAGCCCAGTACCAGAGCGCTATGTATCGGCTCTGCAAGTATGGAAGCCTCCTTGGATGGCGGGGAATGCCCATGGTCTGCCCCTGCCTTCCCTTGAGGGCTGACCAGGATCTTTGGCTGTTCTATATGGACCAGCTGGGATGGGGGATAACACCACAACAGTGAGAGTCAAACGTCCTAAGAAACCCCCGGGAAGGTTAACCCGGTCAACAAATGCCCGCAGAAGTCGGACGTGTCGGCCTAACGGCGCAAGAACGCAGCTCTGCTGTAAACAGGCACAACGCAATCACATCCGAAAAAAAACTCCGGATGAACGAAGAAGAAGAAGATGTTGATAGATAGTCTCCGTGTCTTCTCTCGTCTCTTCTCTCGGCTAAAGTACAGGACGGTACATAGATACAACAGAACGGTCTCACCCTGAATGCTCCGTCTGCTTGAGTCTGTAGATATATCCGTTTTTTTTTTTTTGTAATGAAAAATGTTCACCACTGTATCAATGTACTTAAACCGATCACTATATGCTGTCAGCTTAAACTGAATGTTCGTTGCTTTCTTATAGCGTTCTTAATTCCATCCTGGAAAACACATCGAGTTTCTAGTATTCTCTATTTTTGTCCTGTAAAAGTTCTACACTGGATAGTTCGTAATTGGTATAGGCATTTGTTATGCACCTTGCAACTCTTCGATACTGAGTCATTTGAGTCTTTTTTTTTTTTTTAGTTTGTATGATCTCTATTTTCCGTTCTCTGTCCTCCTGACTTATTACGATGACACTTCTTTTCTTTCCTTTCTTATGCACAAGTGTCGTGCTTTATTACTTTAAAGTGCTTTCTTGTGGGTTATCAACACTGAGTGATCTTGACCACAGCCATCTGTGTTATATCTTAGTTGATAAGTCTCGCACTGGTATGGGAACCTGTGTGATATACATTTAATAATGAGATCTGTGTCTGCTTCCTCTTCTCTCCTATGTGAGTGTCTTTTCCTCCAGCCGAAATGAAAAGGCTTCCGAAAAGACCCACTCTGACATAGGATAGAAGATTCACCTAACATCTATACTATTCCTACTAATAGAAAGCAATGTTAAATGCACTTCACGCACATCTATATTCCTATGCTAAAACTATACTCTAATATATTAATACCTTATTTAGGCATCTATGTTCCTGGAATCGAAAAACACTTAGCGAATAACACACTACTATCCCCTCTTTCCATCATTAGGGACGTGTATTTCTATTCCCACTCAGGAACATATCTCCTTCAGTTCAGTTTGGAACACACACTAAACTCCCACAAAGAAGTGGACACTCTTTATAGGTCATTTTTGCCGCATAGTCCTTGACCTTGCTTGACACCTCAAGTCCATACTTCATTATCACCGTTAGTGGAAAATTACAGATCTGAAACTTTTCCGTTATTCATACATCCAGACCGCAATATGCTGTCCAATAATGCTGTCTGCCTTTGTCGCAAACCAATTTTTCCACGCGACAGGTTACCTGTGCTGTTGGCGGCCCCTTCTGTGTCTTGACCTATAAACACATGCGCCTGGTCACTCCGTTGTTGGTTACCCTTACTGCTTCGTTTGTTAACCCTTCTTCTACCTGGTTAGTCGGTGTATAAAGTCGTCTATCTGGGAATCATTAACTCTCAGTATTCCATTACATAGGCCCCCTCTTAAGAGATTAGACCGCGTCGAATCTTTCTCACTGTAGGTTTGATTCCCATGATCCACAACCATAGTCTTCTTCCTCCGGAGCTGGATGTCTGGATAAGAAATCTGCTCCTACATTCTCCTTACCAAGGATGTATTCCACTGTGAAGTCCAGTTGCAGCATCAACGTCCATCACATCCACCGTGCGTTGAGCTTCTGCGAAGTAGCTATGAACATCACGTGTTGATGATATGATTGGATCCTCACATGGATCACCTCATCCAGTAGGCTACCTCATATGCACCCTACCATACTACTCATGACTGAAACTAGTGTTGGCTTATCGCTCCTGTACGTTCAGTCGACCTCCTTTCCACTGGCGTAAGCGATGGCTCACAATACAGATGGATCGTCCCATCCTGATTGTAACACTGCTTCCATGTCCTCTTGGTTTCCCCCGGCTTTGCCTCTGGGGATGTTCCACCTCGTCCTCGATGGACCGAGTCGTCTTTCCCAAATCTCCTGGACTTTTGCTTCCAGGACCATCTTGGGCGATATTGTATCTGGTCAGCCAATCTTTGGTGGGAGTCCTGGGTATTCCGCGTCTTTTCCGACGTTACCCACCCCTTTTGAACTTGGTTACCGGTGAAACTTTCACTCTTGTCCTTTCCCTGACTTGTGATTTCCCTCCTCCTGTCGTTGGGTAAATCTGACCTATCACGTACTGTCCCATAGGCCCTCCTATGTTGTACTGGCGATCTCTGGTCTTCGTCTGGACTGGTAACCTTTGTCCCAATGGCTGCCATCACCATAAAGTGCGAAGCTTTGCTCCCGGATCTCTCTTCATATTTCCTAATGAGATGTCTAGGGAGATTTTTCTTCTCTTCCCCGATCCGTATTTTGTAGATGTTCTTGGACACCACCTTTTCCACAGGATAAGGTCCTTTCCATCCTACTTGGAGTATATTGGTCTCTGCTGGACTCCACACTTCCACTTTGTCTTCCACTTTAAGAGCTAGTTTCCTCTTAATTCGCTTGTTGGGTGGTGCTTTCTGGCACTCCGAACAAGACTTCAACCACCGGCGTACATCTCCGGTCATTCCTGGCCAGCAATAATGGCCGGAAATTTGCTGCAAGGTCACTCTGACACCCATATGTCGATTCTCGCCTATGATGTGTCCACTCTGAAGAATGTGAGGACGGTGGGTCTCTGGAACCACCCACTGCTCGTGCAGGTTATCTCCCCTCCCAGCTCTCCGATAGAGTAGTTGATTCTTCAGAAAGTACTGTCCCCGTTCTGGTGGCTCAGCACTTCTTTGCAGCTTCCTGTAGCAAGGATGCAACGTAGTATCCTGCCTCTGGGCAGTATGCAATTCTCCTATCCCTGAGTTGTCGCATAGTGTCTCTGCCTCTTTTTCCTTCCCTTGAGATCCACTGACTACTGTTCCCTTTTGGGCTGGCTGTTTGGGCATCCCCAAAAAGACATATTTCGTGCCAATGATCATGGGAAATAAGGAGTCAGATAATACAGCAGCTGGAATAATGCCCGTGACGTACCTGGATTTAATCTCCACCTTGGCGATTGGCAGCGTCATGGTAACAGCACTCCTCATTGCCGGCTGTATTTCTATGGTCTCCCCTGTAAGTTGGTCTGGGCTTACCAAGCTGGCGTCCACCACCGCTTCCCCATCCAAACCGGTATCGTAGAGACAAGCAACCTGTTGGCCATTTACTTCAATCAGTTCAACCACAGGTGGTCTCTCTTGGTCCTGAGTGTCTTTCATCTCTTTGACCGTTTCCTTGCCTTCCTCTTTTGATTCCTCGAGGTTGGTTATGCAATTGGTGTGTTTGGCCTTGCATCTGCAGTCCACAGTATTATGTGTTATCGACTGGCAGTGTGTGCACCCTGTTCCCTTCCTAGGTTTCCGTGTGTTCTTTTTGTTCCTTTCTCCTTCGCCGACCTCAGCCTTGTCTGTGATCACCGATGTAGGAATCACTTTGCATGCTGCGAAGTAAGAACTTTTAGGTTTCGATCTGCAGTCCTTCGTGTTATGAGATGGTACCTTGCAGAATGAACACCACCTCTCAGACCACTGTCGTTTCGCTTGAGAATTCGAGGTGCTCTGGTTTCCTACCTTCACCTTCTCTGAACTCTCCTCTGTGTGCTTTATATAAGGTTCCACTTTTTCTCCTTCCCAGTTTTTAGGTTTCTTTTTCTCTGGTTTCTCCTGACCTTTGGTTTGTGTACTTAGTTCCGCCGCCTCCCCATGTACCTCTACGAATCGTTCCGCCAGCTTATTCACAACATCAATCCGTTCCGCCCCTTGTTCTCCCAAGAAGGTTCTGAGAGGTTTCGACATTTGCTTTCGCATCTGGTCGACCACCATCATCTCTTCGAGACTCTCATAATCCCTCTTGAATTCTGCCAAGTCCGTCCATTTCTGGAGATAGGATTTCAGCCTTAGACTGTAGGCGGCGAATAGTTCTCCCGGCTCTCGTCTAGACGATCTAAACTTCTTCCTATACGTTTGTGCTGTGACTTCATAATGTTTCATCAAAGCGGCTTTTAATTCCTCGTACTGATTTTCCTGTCCTGGTGGTAGGCGTGTGTAGACCTCGTACCCTGAACCACGTAAAGCCTGGGATAATTTAAGAGCCCATCTGGTTCTCTCCAGTCCCATAGCGACTGCCATAGCCTCGAACCGATCCAAAAACTGGTATTTCTTCTCTTTACTTTCATCAAAGACCGCCAAGGGAATCTTCATGGCATGGTAACCCTGTCCAATCATGTGGGTTGCCCCAGGTGAAGATGAACTTCCTTCTGCTGCATCTATTTCACCCTTTAGTTTGTGTCTTGAGCTCCAGTTCTCGCATGCGGTATTCATGTTCCCTTATCTTGTGGGCTTCTTCTGCTTCCAACTGGGCCTTCCGCTCCTCCCTTTCCGCTTGACGAAACTCTCGCTCTCTTTCTTGTATGTAATCAGTTAGCTCGGAACCAGCTAAACCAATTGCCTCCCCGTTGGCCCTCAGTTCGGCTGTAGTTACTTTAGGAGTTGCCATAGTTAAAGCAGGTAAGTCAGCACGTTGAGTAAAGACACCTCAAGGCAGTAAAGAAGTACTCACTATACAATTATATTCCACCTAGAACCTATATCATTTATCTATGTCTATCTAATATTATAACTCTACAACACCACACAGTACATCACAACCACTCTCTCATCCACAAGAGGAGATATAGGATAAAGACTTATGTAGACGTGTGACCGTGTGACTAGGTATGTAATGTGTCTTACCACCTATCCACATTCACCCTGTCTGGAACTTTCTCACTGTAAAGTCACCCGCATTAATGAAATGTTTCTACCATAAATGTAATGGCACCATATATCCAATGGACGTACTTCCATTAAAAGTCATCAATATATACTTCTATTTATTCCAATCAGTATGTCCCAACATGCAGGTACTCCGCTATGCCTGTGCCAATATGCAAGTACCCCTTTATGCATATGCCATGTTATGCCTTCAGGTCATATGGGTATTATGTAAGTATCCCGCTCGCTCCACCAATTATGTCCTGTTATTTTCCCGAGAGGAGGTTGGAATCAACAAGCACATCTTCAAACTTATTGTCTGTTGGGATTATTGACTGACTTTGGTCTACACTCCTCTCTTCTGTCTTCCCTTCCATATATCTATTTCTTTCACTCTCTCTGGTATTCTCTCAACACATACTCAGACAACAGTTCCTTTCAACAATAAATAAAAGATTTATTAATAAAAACTATGTCTGGTGTATGTATGGATATTGTCTATGTAGTTGGTATGTTCTTCTAGTGTGGCTGCCAGATAAGATGTTGATAGATAGTCTCCGTGTCTTCTCTCGTCTCTTCTCTCGGCTAAAGTACAGGACGGTACATAGATACAACAGAACGGTCTCACCCTGAATGCTCCGTCTGCTTGAGTCTGTAGATATATCCGTTTTTTTTTTGTAATGAAAAATGTTCACCACTGTATCAATGTACTTAAACCGATCACTATATGCTGTCAGCTTAAACTGAATGTTCGTTGCTTTCTTATAGCGTTCTTAATTCCATCCTGGAAAACACATCGAGTTTCTAGTATTCTCTATTTTTGTCCTGTAAAAGTTCTACACTGGATAGTTCGTAATTGGTATAGGCATTTGGTATGCACCTTGCAACTCTTCGATACTGAGTCATTTGAGTCTTTTTTTTTTTTTTTAGTTTGTATGATCTCTATTTTCCGTTCTCTGTCCTCCTGACTTATTACGATGACACTTCTTTTCTTTCCTTTCTTATGCACAAGTGTCGTGCTTTATTACTTTAAAGTGCTTTCTTGTGGGTTATCAACACTGAGTGATCTTGACCACAGCCATCTGTGTTATATCTTAGTTGATAAGTCTCGCACTGGTATGGGAACCTGTGTGATATACATTTAATAATGAGATCTGTGTCTGCTTCCTCTTCTCTCCTATGTGAGTGTCTTTTCCTCCAGCCGAAATGAAAAGGCTTCCGAAAAAACCCACTCTGACATAGGATAGAAGATTCACCTAACGTCTATACTATTCCTACTAATAGAAAGCAATGTTAAATGCACTTCACGCACATCTATATTCCTATGCTAAAACTATACTCTAATATATTAATACCTTATTTAGGCATCTATGTTCCTGGAATCGAAAAACACTTAGCGAATAACACACTACTATCCCCTCTTTCCATCATTAGGGACGTGTATTTCTATTCCCACTCAGGAACATATCTCCTTCAGTTCAGTTTGGAACACACACTAAACTCCCACAAAGAAGGTGGACACTCTTTATAGGTCATTTTTGCCGCATAGTCCTTGACCTTGCTTGACACCTCAAGTCCATACTTCATTATCACCGTTAGTGGAAAATTACAGATCTGAAACTTTTCCGTTATTCATACATCCAGACCGCAATATGCTGTCCAATAATGCTGTCTGCCTTTGTCGCAAACCAATTTTTCCACGCGACAGGTTACCTGTGCTGTTGGCGGCCCCTTCTGTGTCTTGACCTATAAACACATGCGCCTGGTCACTCCGTTGTTGGTTACCCTTACTGCTTCGTTTGTTAACCCTTCTTCTACCTGGTTAGTCGGTGTATAAAGTCGTATATCTGGGAATCATTAACTCTCAGTATTCCACGACATTTAGTTCCAAACAAAATCAATTGAACAAGTATTATAATGTAAATTTCCGCTCATTGAGCACTGACATGGAAGATATCACGAAACTAAACAAATAACACGATGACACTGGTCTGGCGATATATCGTCCTTCTATCCAAATTAGGGTCACATTTGGCGATATATTATCCTTCACTGCCGAATCAGTTAAATGTTTGGGAACTTTGATAACAAGCAGGTGTAAGATATATTTAAATAAACGTGAAATGTGCATTATCGCAAGCAACTGCAGCATTCCTAAAGATGAGGACTATTCTTTGCAATATATCTTCGTCAAATGAGTTGAGGAAAAGAGACCGTACGAGCAATGTCCTACCAATCCTGGTATGTGGAAGTGAATCAGGGACAACAGCAGATTAATGAGGAATTATGTGAATGTGAATCAGGGACAACAACAGATTAAAAAGGAACTATGTGGAAGTGAATCAGGGACAACAGCAGATTAATGAGGAATTATATGTAAGCTGCAGAGACGTAGTTTTATAGATGCCCGATTAGAAGATATTAGACGGATAAAAAGCATAATGAAGATAACTTGAAAGAAGTTACCTCACAAAGAGAGCTAGTTACTCGGATAAGAACAAAACAATCCACATTCTTTGGAAACGTCATGAGAAGGGAAGAGCTAGAGTACGTCGTGAGAACTGGAAACTGGATGGAATGAGAGGCAGGGGGAAGTAGTGTAGTAGGGTCCCTTGGATGCCATTTTAGAGGAGCACAATTCATCTATATTTCTATTAATTATCGATCGTGCTCCTCACTTTGAAATTTATTTTTTAGATGTTTTGCTTTTTTTTTCTTCAAGATCTGCCTAGGCGTGGTCTAATGACGTAAGAGAGATGGGGGTCTTAGAGGGTATGTGATAAGATGGTTTAGTGTCATAAGTGTAGTAGAAACATCATCATCATACACAGGTGTAAGGGTACGAGGTAGAGTTATGGGTTACGGGGACATGCAGATAGGTTCAGTGGTTGGAGTGTATGCGGGTTATTTGAAAAATGGCCACCTTCTGTTAGTGGGTGTCAGAAATCGATCCTCATGGTTTCCTAAGACATTGTAGTTATGATTACAAAAACATCATTCCTGTGCCTGCTTAGATATACATAGGTGTAAGTGTGTGTGTGTGTGTGTGTGTGTGTGTGTGTGTGTGTGTGTGTGTGTGTGTGGTTTTTTTGTGTGTGTGTAAAACCTCGGCAAGTTTATGTTAAGTAGTTTGTCATAACTTTCTGAACCACAAAAAATCGGATGTACACCTGAGTAGTTTACACATCCCCGTATACCGTATACTATATAATCCCGTATACCGGGTTCGAAACACAGCGGTGCGGTTTTTTTTCGAAAAATGTATAGGTGCCGGTCGTTCAAAAAGTAATGGCAAACTAGTGAACGTAAACTTGCACAGGAATCACGAAAAGCTACGTCCTGTGAAGGACATGCAACTAAATTTTTGTTGTTGTTGTAGTTTACACATGCTATATTATGTGTGTCTATTTATGTAATCGTTCCATTAAAAGCTCACCTTAATGGGCGGCGTTTCAACACTGATGCAGAGGTTTGAACGTGAGGTGCGACTGGGGGAAAAGAAAACAGAGCACTTACTTTTATGCTGTAGGTTTCCAAACAATTGTTGGGATAAGTGCAGCAGTGCTGATGAAAACTATGTTAAGGAATATACGGAAAATGTACGTGTAATTATAAATTATAGTCACGTTGGATGCTTGCTTGCTTGCTTGTGTTCGTTGGCTTGAGCTCCAACGCGAAGTCCTGTATGTCGGATGAAGGCATCCTGTTGTCCAACATCAGTGTGATGTCATTAAGGACCTGAGGTTTGCGTGAGTATCCGTTGTCCCATGTCTGGCTTATTGGTGTGCAGACTAGTGGTTCCTCGCCGTACAGGCAGACACTCTCCGACTTCGGAGGAATCGGCGATCCTACTGACTTTAGCCAGGACCCCGAAGGGACCTGTTGCCCAGGACGCTCGACGAGGACGCGTCAATAGGTCTTGGCCAGTATATAACCCGGCCCTGGTGCCTTGGAAACACCTCTGCGTCCCGTCACGTTGGATGATTATGTTGCATATTGTGTTGCATGATCCCACAGTAGGTAAACAAAACTTCGAACGGCAATATTTTCAAAAACTACACAGACATTAAAAATACACCCTATATTTGTCTCGTTCTCTCCAAGAGCTCCGTTTTGGTGATTCTGTCATACCATTATATTCCTTCTATGTTGCACACACACCAATTTGTGAATGTTTGTAGTTGATATGAGTATCCATGGCGTAGAGATTAAGTCGCCTGCCTCACGCCCGGAAGGCTGTGGGTTCGATTTTGTAACAGTAAGGGAGGAGTACTGGGGTATTATTAGAATCTAGTGGGAAACAAATACAGCACGATTGAGCATCGAGAGTGAAAGGGAGAGAGATGCTCAATCGTGACGTATTGGGTTGGCAAGGGCAGTTAAGACCCGGCCTTTGTAGTGAGTGGAGGAGAACATCGAACCTTTGTCATCTTACACCAATAAAAGTTATATCACAAGAAAACAACATGACTTCGTATTCTTATACACTACTACAGATTCCCTGCTCCGTCATTCGGTTCACGAGCACAGTTTTCTCAGAAACTTCTGTGGAATCGTTGCTGGAGTTACAGAGTTAGTGCTTTGTGCGAGGTTTCGTCAGGCCGCCCTGTGGAAAGAGACCGAGCCATACGGGATAAATACCCGGTGTAATAAAGTCGATCCTTTTGCCTTTTGAACTTTTTTTTGTTTTTGTTTCTAATTTAATTGTAATTGTTTTCGTGGTTCTCCCTTTTTTCTGATCCGTACAGTAGTACTGATTTAAGGTTAGACGCGAACATTCTAGGTTTGATGCAAAGTTTAACTTCTCTTGACTTCCACACATCTTCTAGCTCCAAAAATGACCCCGACTTATTTTACTATATACCCAATACTGCCCCAGTCGTGACAAAATGTCCGTTACTTTACTTTCCACTCAGGTAACTTACCTATTGACTTCCCTGTTTTGAATCACGTTTTTATCTGTGTACTTCGTTTTTTTATGTGGTTATTAGACTTACTATTTTTGTTTCTTTCCGTGTATGTTGCATACATCGAAGTTTAAATAAATATTTACTTACATGTAAACTTTCTATATCGAAATTAAAGCACTTAAGAAATTGTGTGTGTGTGTGTGTGTGTGGTGTGTGTGTGTGTGTGTGTGCGTGCGTGCGTGCGTGCGTGCGTGCGTGCGTGCGTGTGTGTGTGAAATATATAATACATGCATTGCTCTCCGCATACTATATAAAGGAAATTGACAGCCAAAATTGGCTGAGTCTTTATGTGTGTGTAATATATATATATATATTGGTGTCAGGTCTTAGTCAGATATGACTGAGCTACCGTATAACAGTAGACGGTACTACCTGGTTTCTGTTAGCGCTGAACGTTGGGCGGCGCTTACCAAACCCGACACCCCACATTGTGCCAACGGCTTCGGGCGGAAGAGCGCAATTGGGAGGGTACAAGCCTTACCCTGGTGCGAGGAAATGCAAGCTAAAGACAAAATGTCATGGCAGGGCAGACCAGGCCCTAAGCCTTGGTTGGCGACTGGTCTAGGATCGAAGCTCCGACAGGCGGACAGTTAGAGCATTGCTTTGCTGATCCGGCAGCTTCTGCAGCTTGTCTTGTTCCAGATGTAGGGGTGTTACCTTTCCTCTGGAGTAATCTAGGTAGGCCGAGAGAGGGATCATGCTGCATGGGCAACACATGATCTCTATATTTTAGCCCAGGCTTTGTGCTATGGAGAGGCAATAACTCCATCCCTGGTCTTAACTGGTCTCGGAATCAAAGCGAGAGGCAACTGTTACGGGTTATAAGTCCTTGTCAGTTGGCGTAGACATGGGGCGCCACGCGTTGCCTCTGACGGTGGGAGACACCTATAGGTGTCACTGATCAGCTACCGCCCGCCTCAAGCTGGGCAGCCCCCAGCCAATTGGGTGCTGATCCGCCACAGCCTGCCTGCTTCAATGGGTGCTTGGGGCTAGGACAAAATCTGAATCGCAGGCTGTAAAACCAATGCACCAGGTACAAACAAAAATAAAAATAGAAACCTCAAGCTACGGCTTGCAACCTGGAACGTGAGAACCATGTGTCCAGGATTTTCCACTGACTTGACCAATATTGACGATGTGAGAAAAACGGCTGTGATTGATGCCGAACTCAATCGTCTAAACATTGATATTGCTGGCCTGCAGGAGACTCGCCTCGCTGAGGAAGGGTCACTCAGGGAAAACCACTACACCTTTTTCTGGAAGGGTAGAGGGCAGGCAGAAAAAAGGCAACACGGTGTGGGCTTTGCAGTGAAGAATTCGCTACTGGGAATGTTTGAAATTCCAGCAGGAGGAAATGAAAGACTATTATCCCTGCGCTTGGCAACCTCTTGTGGGTTTGCCACCATTATTACTGCATATGCACCGACACTCGATTCCTCTGATGATGTGAAGGATTCGTTCTATGAGGAGTTAGACTCCGTGATCAAGGCAGTTCCAAAATCTGACTACATTTATATGCTCGGTGATTTCAATGCTCGTGTGGGCAAGGACTCGAGTTCATGGCCAGTGTGCCTTGGAAAATACAACATCGGTCGCATGAATGAAAATGGGCAAAGGCTGCTGGAGCATTGCACCAGTAATGACCTATGTATTACAAACTCCTTTTTTAAAACAAAAGAGATGCATAAGGTCACATGGAAACATCCAAGATCCGGCCATTGGCACCAGCTGGACTTCATCATCACACGGAGACAACATCTGAACCATATATCATTGACTCGTAGTTACCACAGTGCTGACTGTGATACGGATCATTCTTTGGTTGTTGCAAGGGTTAGACTGAGACCAAAGAGAATCTACACAGCTAAACACAAATCTAGCCTCAGGATTAATATTATTAACACTCATGATCCTGAAAAGTGCTTTCAGTTTCAACAGCAACTTGAAGACGCTTTCACTGATACACCAGAAAATTGTACAGTAAATGAAAAGTGGGGTCAAATTAAGGAAACTCTTTATAAAACTGCCGTAAGGGTTTACGGCACTGTGGATCATAAGAGGCAGGACTGGTTTGCAGCCAACAGCGAGACTCTGCAGCCCTTGATTGATAAGAAGAAGAAAGCTCTCTTAAGAAACAAGGAAAGACCAACGCGTAACACTCTGAGTGAGCTTAGGCAAGCTAGGAAGGATGTGCAAAAGGCTGCCAGGCAGTGTGCAAATGATTATTGGATCAAGTTATGTGAGTCCATTCAAATCGCAAGTGATAAGGGAGACATAAGAAGCATGTATGAAGGAATAAAGAAAGCCTGCGGTCCAGTGATCAAAAGAAGTGCACCATTGAAAACCTTGACTGGAGAAATCATCACTGATAAGAAACAGCAGATGGACAGATGGGTAGAGCACTATTTGGAGCTTTACTCAAGTGAGACCAAACTAGCGGATGATGCCCTCAACGCCATAGAGGCTCTACCAACTCTTGACCACCTGGACACACTTCCCACCATAACAGAAGTTAAGTGTGCTATAAATGAACTTGCATCTGGCAAGGCTCCAGGTAAGGATGGGATTCCAATAGAGGTTATCAGGAGTGGGCAAGACACACTCACTATACAGATCCACCAGCTAATAGAGCTATGCTGGCGTGAAGGACAAGTCCCACAGGATTTCAAAGATTCAAGCATCATAACACTGTACAAGAACAAGGGCGATCGGAGCGACTGCAACAACTATAGGGGTATCTCACTTCTGTGTATTGTTGGAAAAGTATTTGCCAGAATTGTTCTGCGCAGACTTCAAGTCCTAGGAGATCAAGTCTACCCCGAATCACAGTGTGGCTTTCGACAGAACCGGTCTACCACTGATATGATATTCTCATTGCGACAAATGCAAGAAAAATGCCGTGAACAGAATCAACCACTGTTTATTGCCTTCATCGACCTCACAAAGGCATTTGATTTAGTCAGTCGTGAGGGTCTGTTCAAGGCACTAAAGAAGATTGGCTGCCCACCAACTCTTCTGTCCATTGTGGAATCGTTCCACACAGGCATGAAGGGTATAATCAAGTTTGATGGTGCAACTTCTGAAGAATTTGAAATCAAGAGTGGAGTTAAGCAAGGTTGTGTACTAGCTCCCACCCTCTTTGGAATATACTTTTCACTTCTACTGAAATATGCATTTCATGATCAGGATGGTGGTATATACATTCACTCACGCTCAGATGGCGGCCTCTACAATGCTCAGAGATTGAAGGCTAAGACCAAAATTAGGAGGGTACTGATCAGAGAGTTGCTTTTTGCAGATGATGCTGCAGTTACGACCCACTCTGAGGAAGAATTGCAATGTCTACTATCTGCATTCTCCAATGCTTGTTCTGAATTTGGTTTAACAATTAGCAAAAAGAAGACACAGATTATGTCACAAGGTGCACATGGGGTACCATCAATCTTTATTGATGACGCCGAACTAGAGATAGTAGACCATTTTACATATCTAGGATCAGTGGTAAATAGCAAATTATCCCTAGATCAGGAAATCAACATCCGGATTGGTAAGGCAGCAACAACAATGAACAGGTTAAGAAAAAGAGTCTGGGAGAACAGGAAGCTTACTGCCAAAACAAAAGTCCTTGTCTATCAAGCCTGTGTCCTTAGTACTCTTCTCTATGGCAGTGAAACCTGGACAACTTACTCACACCAAGAGAACAACTTAAACAGCTTTCATATGCGGTGTCTGCGAAGAATTCTTGGTATTAAGTGGCAAGACAAAATCACAAATACTGAAGTATTGGAAAGATCAGGTTGTGTGACAGTTTATTCCATGCTCAGTCTTCGTAGACTTAGATGGATAGGACATCTTAGGAGGATGGATGATGGTAGAATACCAAAGGATATCTTTTTTAGTGAATTACAGATGGGTAAGAGATCTCAGGGTCGGCCTCTACTACGATACAAAGATGTGTGTAAGCGGGACATGATTGATACAGGCATTGATAATGCACATTGGGAGCAAGTCGCCGCTGAACGTGTTGCATGGAGGGCAAATATCAGAAATGGAATAAAGTCAAAGGAGAAAATTATTGCAGAAAAGTCACACACCAAGCGTTTGAGACTGTAAGATGGTGCATGATGGTGGAAATGACCACGTGTTCACATGCACCCACTGTGAACGGACATTTACAGCGCAAATTGGCCTTATCAGTCACACTCGCTACCGCCATAGTTAAAAGTTATTATGCCTTTTTAAAGCACAAACTATCGTCTGTCAAGACGGCAAGGTGCCAATGATATATATATATATATATATATATATATATATATATATATATATATATATATATATATATATATATATATATATATATATATATATATTATAATATATATATATATATATTCATTGGCACCTTGCCGTCTTGACAGACGATAGTTTGTGCTTTAAAAAGGCATAATAACTTTTAACTATGGCGGTAGCGAGTGTGACTGATAAGGCCAATTTGCGCTGTAAATGTCCGTTCACAGTGGGTGCATGTGAACACGTGGTCATTTCCACCATCATGCACCATCTTACGTCTCAAACGCTTGGTGTGTGACTTTTCTGCAATAATTTTCTCCTTTGACTTTATTCCATTTCTGATATTTGCCCTCCATGCAACACGTTCAGCGGCGACTTGCTCCCAATGTGCATTATCAATGCCTGTATCAATCATGTCCCGCTTACACACATCTTTGTATCGTAGTAGAGGCCGACCCTGAGATCTCTTACCCATCTGTAATTCACCAAAAAAGATATCCTTTGGTATTCTACCATCATCCATCCTCCTAAGATGTCCTATCCATCTAAGTCTACGAAGACTGAGCATGGAATAAACTGTCACACAACCTGATCTTTCCAATACTTCAGTATTTGTGATTTTGTCTTGCCACTTAATACCAAGAATTCTTCGCAGACACCGCATATGAAAGCTGTTTAAGTTGTTCTCTTGGTGTGAGTAAGTTGTCCAGGTTTCACTGCCATAGAGAAGAGTACTAAGGACACAGGCTTGATAGACAAGGACTTTTGTTTTGGCAGTAAGCTTCCTGTTCTCCCAGACTCTTTTTCTTAACCTGTTCATTGTTGTTGCTGCCTTACCAATCCGGATGTTGATTTCCTGATCTAGGGATAATTTGCTATTTACCACTGATCCTAGATATGTAAAATGGTCTACCATCTCTAGTTCGGCGTCGTCAATAAAGATTGATGGTAACCCATGTGCACCTTGTGACATAATATGTGTCTTCTTTTTGCTAATTGTTAAACCAAATTCAGAACAAGCATTGGAGAATGCAGATAGTAGACATTGCAATTCTTCCTCAGAGTGGGTCGTAACTGCAGCATCATCTGCAAAAAGCAACTCTCTGATCAGTACCCTCCTAATTTTGGTCTTAGCCTTCAATCTCTGAGCATTGTAGAGGCCGCCATCTGAGCGTGAGTGAATGTATATACCACCATCCTGATCATGAAATGCATATTTCAGTAGAAGTGAAAAGTATATTCCAAAGAGGGTGGGAGCTAGTACACAACCTTGCTTAACTCCACTCTTGATTTCAAATTCTTCAGAAGTTGCACCATCAAACTTGATTATACCCTTCATGCCTGTGTGGAACGATTCCACAATGGACAGAAGAGTTGGTGGGCAGCCAATCTTCTTTAGTGCCTTGAACAGACCCTCACGACTGACCAAATCAAATGCCTTTGTGAGGTCGATGAAGGCAATAAACAGTGGTTGATTCTGTTCACGGCATTTTTCTTGCATTTGTCGCAATGAGAATATCATATCAGTGGTAGACCGGTTCTGTCGAAAGCCACACTGTGATTCGGGGTAGACTTGATCTCCTAGGACTTGAAGTCTGCGCAGAACAATTCTGGCAAATACTTTTCCAACAATACACAGAAGTGAGATACCCCTATAGTTGTTGCAGTCGCTCCGATCGCCCTTGTTCTTGTACAGTGTTATGATGCTTGAATCTTTGAAATCCTGTGGGACTTGTCCTTCACGCCAGCATAGCTCTATTAGCTGGTGGATCTGTATAGTGAGTGTGTCTTGCCCACTCCTGATAACCTCTATTGGAATCCCATCCTTACCTGGAGCCTTGCCAGATGCAAGTTCATTTATAGCACACTTAACTTCTGTTATGGTGGGAAGTGTGTCCAGGTGGTCAAGAGTTGGTAGAGCCTCTATGGCGTTGAGGGCATCATCCGCTAGTTTGGTCTCACTTGAGTAAAGCTCCAAATAGTGCTCTACCCATCTGTCCATCTGCTGTTTCTTATCAGTGATGATTTCTCCAGTCAAGGTTTTCAATGGTGCACTTCTTTTGATCACTGGACCGCAGGCTTTCTTTATTCCTTCATACATGCTTCTTATGTCTCCCTTATCACTTGCGATTTGAATGGACTCACATAACTTGATCCAATAATCATTTGCACACTGCCTGGCAGCCTTTTGCACATCCTTCCTAGCTTGCCTAAGCTCACTCAGAGTGTTACGCGTTGGTCTTTCCTTGTTTCTTAAGAGAGCTTTCTTCTTCTTATCAATCAAGGGCTGCAGAGTCTCGCTGTTGGCCTGCAAACCAGTCCTGCCTCTTATGATCCACAGTGCCGTAAACCCTACGGCAGTTTTATAAAGAGTTTCCTTAATTTGACCCCACTTTTCATTTACTGTACAATTTTCTGGTGTATCAGTGAAAGCGTCTTCAAGTTGCTGTTGAAACTGAAAGCACTTTTCAGGATCATGAGTGTTAATAATATTAATCCTGAGGCTAGATTTGTGTTTAGCTGTGTAGATTCTCTTTGGTCTCAGTCTAACCCTTGCAACAACCAAAGAATGATCCGTATCACAGTCAGCACTGTGGTAACTACGAGTCAATGATATATGGTTCAGATATTGTCTCCGTGTGATGATGAAGTCCAGCTGGTGCCAATGGCCGGATCTTGGATGTTTCCATGTGACCTTATGCATCTCTTTTGTTTTAAAAAAGGAGTTTGTAATACATAGGTCATTACTGGTGCAATGCTCCAGCAGCCTTTGCCCATTTTCATTCATGCGACCGATGTTGTATTTTCCAAGGCACACTGGCCATGAACTCGAGTCCTTGCCCACACGAGCATTGAAATCACCGAGCATATAAATGTAGTCAGATTTTGGAACTGCCTTGATCACGGAGTCTAACTCCTCATAGAACGAATCCTTCACATCATCAGAGGAATCGAGTGTCGGTGCATATGCAGTAATAATGGTGGCAAACCCACAAGAGGTTGCCAAGCGCAGGGATAATAGTCTTTCATTTCCTCCTGCTGGAATTTCAATCATTCCCAGTAGCGAATTCTTCACTGCAAAGCCCACACCGTGTTGCCTTTTTTCTGCCTGCCCTCTACCCTTCCAGAAAAAGGTGTAGTTGTTTTCCCTGAGTGACCCTTCCTCAGCGAGGCGAGTCTCCTGCAGGCCAGCAATATCAATGTTTAGACGATTGAGTTCGGCATCAATCACAGCCGTTTTTCTCACATCGTCAATATTGGTCAAGTCAGTGGAAAATCCTGGACACATGGTTCTCACGTTCCAGGTTGCAAGCCGTAGCTTGAGGTTTCTATTTTTATTTTTGTTTGTACCTGGTGCATTGGTTTTACAGCCTGCGATTCAGATTTTGTCCTAGCCCCAAGCACCCATTGAAGCAGGCAGGCTGTGGCGGATCAGCACCCAATTGGCTGGGGGCTGCCCAGCTTGAGGCGGGCGGTAGCTGATCAGTGACACCTATAGGTGTCTCCCACCGTCAGAGGCAACGCGTGGCGCCCCATGTCTACGCCAACTGACAAGGACTTATAACCCGTAACAGTTGCCTCTCGCTTTGATTCCGAGACCAGTTAAGACCAGGGATGGAGTTATTGCCTCTCCATAGCACAAAGCCTGGGCTAAAATATAGAGATCATGTGTTGCCCATGCAGCATGATCCCTCTCTCGGCCTGCCTAGTTTACTCCAGAGGAAAGGTAACACCCCTACATCTGGAACAAGACAAGCTGCAGAAGCTGCCGGATCAGCAAAGCAATGCTCTAACTGTCCGCCTGTCGGAGCTTCGATCCTAGACCAGTCGCCAACCAAGGCTTAGGGCCTGGTCTGCCCTGCCATGACATTTTGTCTTTAGCTTGCATTTCCTCGCACCAGGGTAAGGCTTGTACCCTCCCAATTGCGCTCTTCCGCCCGAAGCCGTTGGCACAATGTGGGGTGTCGGGTTTGGTAAGCGCCGCCCAACGTTCAGCGCTAACAGAAACCAGGTAGTACCGTCTACTGTTATACGGTAGCTCAGTCATATCTGACTAAGACCTGACACCAATATATATATATATATTACACACACATAAAAGACTCAGCCAATTTTGGCTGTCAATTTCCTTTATATAGTATGCGGAGAGCAATGCATGTATTATATATTTTCACACACACACGCACGCACGCACGCACGCACGCACGCACGCACGCACACACACACACACACACACACACACACACACACACACACAATTTCTTTAAGGTGCTTTAATTTCGATATAGAAAGTTTACATGTAAGTAAAATATTTATTTAAACTTCGATGTATGCAACATACACGGAAAGAAACAAAAATAGTAAGTCTAATAACCACATAAAAAAACGAAGTACACAGATAAAAACGTGATTCAAAACAGGGAAGTCAATAGGTAAGTTACCTGAGTGGAAAGTAAAGTAACGGACATTTTGTCACGACTGGGGCAGTATTGGGTATATAGTAAAATAAGTCGGGGTCAGTTTTGGCGCTAGAAGATGTGTGGAAGTCAAGAGAAGTTAAACTTTGCATCAAACCTAGAATGTTCGCGTCTAACCTTAAATCACTACTGCTGTACGGATCAGAAAAAAAGGGAGAACCACGAAAACAATTACAATTAAATTAGAAACAAAAACAAAAAAAGTTCAAAAGGCAAAAGGATCGACTTTATTACACCGGGTATTTATCCCGTATGGCTCGGTCTCTTTCCACAGGGCGGCCTGACGAAACCTCGCACAAAGCACTAACTCTGTAACTCCAGCAACGATTCCACAGAAGTTTCTGAGAAAACTGTGCTCGTGAACCGAATGACGGAGCAGGGAATCTGTAGTAGTGTATAAGAATACGAAGTCATGTTGTTTTCTTGTTGATATAACTTTTATTGGTGTAAGATGACAAAGGTTCGATGTTCTCCTCCACTCACTACAAAGGCCGGGTCTTAACTGCCCTTGCCAACCCAATACGTCACGATTGAGCATCTCTCTCCCTTTCACTCTCGATGCTCAATCGTGCTGTATTTGTTTCCCACTAGATTCTAATAATACCCCAGTACTCCTCCCTTACTGTTACAAATCGAACCCACAGCCTTCCGGGCGTGAGGCAGGCGACTTAATCTCTACGCCATGGATACTCATATCAACTACAAAATTCACAAATTGGTGTGTGTGCAACATAGAAGGAATATAATGGTATGACAGAATCACCAAAACGGAGCTCTTGGAGAGAACGAGACAAATATAGGGTGTATTTTTAATGTCTGTGTAGTTTTTGAAAATATTGCCGTTCGAAGTTTTGTTTACCTACTGTGGGATCATGCAACACAATATGCAACATAATCATCCAACGTGACGGGACGCAGAGGTGTTTCCAAGGCACCAGGGCCGGGTTATATACTGGCCAAGACCTATTGACGCGTCCTCGTCGAGCGTCCTGGGCAACAGGTCCCTTCGGGGTCCTGGCTAAAGTCAGTAGGATCGCCGATTCCTCCGAAGTCGGAGAGTGTCTGCCTGTACGGCGAGGAACCACTAGTCTGCACACCAATAAGCCAGACATGGGACAACGGATACTCACGCAAAACTCAGGTCCTTAATGACATCACACTGATGTTGGACAACAGGATGCCTTCATCCGACATACAGGACTTCGCGTTGGAGCTCAAGCCAACGAACACAAGCAAGCAAGCAAGCATCCAACGTGACTATAATTTATAATTACACGTACATTTTCCGTATATTCCTTAACATAGTTTTCATCAGCACTGCTGCACTTATCCCAACAATTGTTTGGAAACCTACAGCATAAAAGTAAGTGCTCTGTTTTCTTTTCCCCCAGTCGCACCTCACGTTCAACCTCTGCATCAGTGTTGAAACGCCGCCCATTAAGGTGAGCTTTTAATGGAACGATTACATAAATAGACACACATAATATAGCATGTGTAAACTACAACAACAACAAAAATTTAGTTGCATGTCCTTCACAGGACGTAGCTTTTCGTGATTCCTGTGCAAGTTTACGTTCACTAGTTTGCCATTACTTTTTGAACGACCGGCACCTATACATTTTTCGAAAAAAACCGCACCGCTGTGTTTCGAACCCGGTATACGGGATTATATAGTATACGGTATACGGGGATGTGTAAACTACTCAGGTGTACATCCGATTTTTTGTGGTTCAGAAAGTTATGACAAACTACTTAACATAAACTTGCCGAGGTTTTACACACACACAAAAAAACCACACACACACACACACACACACACACACACACACACACACACACACACACACACTTACACCTATGTATATCTAAGCAGGCACAGGAATGATGTTTTTGTAATCATAACTACAATGTCTTAGGAAACCATGAGGATCGATTTCTGACACCCACTAACAGAAGGTGGCCATTTTTCAAATAACCCGCATACACTCCAACCACTGAACCTATCTGCATGTCCCCGTAACCCATAACTCTACCTCGTACCCTTACACCTGTGTATGATGATGATGTTTCTACTACACTTATGACACTAAACCATCTTATCACATACCCTCTAAGACCCCCATCTCTCTTACGTCATTAGACCACGCCTAGGCAGATCTTGAAAAAAAGCAAAACATCTAAAAAAAATAGATTTCAAAGTGAGGAGCACGATCGATAATTAATAGAAATATAGATGAATTGTGCTCCTCTAAAATGGCATCCAAGGGACCCTACTACACTACTTCCCCCTGCCTCTCATTCCTCCAGTTTCCAGTTCTCACGACGTACTCTAGCTCTTCCCTTCTCATGACGTTTCCAAAGAATGTGGATTGTTTTGTTCTTATCCGAGTAACTAGCTCTCTTTGTGAGGTAACTTCTTTCAAGTTATCTTCATTATGCTTTTTATCCGTCTAATATCTTCTAATCGGGCATCTATAAAACTACGTCTCTGCAGCTTACATATAATTCCTCATTAATCTGCTGTTGTCCCTGATTCACTTCCACATAGTTCCCTTTTTTAATCTGTTGTTGTCCCTGATTCACATTCACATAATTCCTCATTAATCTGCTGTTTCCCTGATTCACTTCCACATACCAGGATTGGTAGGACATTGCTCGTACGGTCTCTTTTCCTAAACTCATTTGACGAAGATATATTGCAAAGAATAGTCCTCATCTTTAGGAATGCTGCAGTTGCTTGCGATAATGCACATTTCACGTTTATTTAAATATATCTTACACCTGCTTGTTATCAAAGTTCCCAAACATTTAACTGATTCGGCAGTGAAGGATAATATATCCCCAAATGTGACCCTAATTGGATAGAAGGACGATATATCGCCAGACCAGTGTCTCGTGTTATTTGTTTAGTTTCGTGATATCTTCCATGTCAGTGCTCAATGAGCGGAAATTTACTTTATAATACTTGTTCAATTGATTTTGTTGGAACTAAATGTCGTGGAATACTGAGAGTTAATGATTCCCAGATATACGATTTTATACACCGACTAACCAGGTAGAAGAAGGGTTAACAAACGAAGCAGTAAGGGTAACCAACAACGGAGTGACCAGGCGCATGTGTTTATAGGTCAAGACACAGAAGGGGCCGCCAACAGCACAGGTAACCTGTCGCGGGGAAAAAATTGGTTTGCGACAAAGGCAGACAGCATTATTGGACAGCATATTGCGGTCTGGATGTATGAATAACGGAAAAGTTTCAGATCTGTAATTTTCCACTAACGGTGATAATGAAGTATGGACTTGAGGTGTCAAGCAAGGTCAAGGACTATGCGGCAAAAATGACCTATAAAGAGTGTCCACTTCTTTGTGGGAGTTTAGTGTGTGTTCCAAACTGAACTGAAGGAGATATGTTCCTGAGTGGGAATAGAAATACACGTCCCTAATGATGGAAAGGGGGGATAGTAGTGTGTTATTCGCTAAGTGTTTTTCGATTCCAGGAACATAGATGCCTAAATAAGGTATTAATATATTAGAGTATAGTTTTAGCATAGGAATATAGATGTGCGTGAAGTGCATTTAACATTGCTTTCTATTAGTAGGAATAGTATAGACGTTAGGTAAATCTTCTATCCTATGTCAGAGTGGGTCTTTTCGGAAGCCTTTTCATTTCGGCTGGAGGAAAAGACACTCACATAGGAGAGAAGAGGAAGCAGACACAGATCTCATTATTAAATGTATATCACACAGGTTCCCATACCAGTGCGAGACTTATCAACTAAGATATAACACAGATGGCTGTGGTCAAGATCACTCAGTGTTGATAACCCACAAGAAAGCACTTTAAAGTAATAAAGCACGACCCTTGTGCATAAGAAAGGAAAGAAAAGAAGTGTCATCGTAATAAGTCAGGAGGACAGAGAACGGAAAATAGAGATCATACAAACAAAAAAAAAAAAAAAAGACTCAAATGACTCAGTATCGAAGAGTTGCAAGGTGCATACCAAATGCCTATACCAATTACGAACTATCCAGTGTAGAACTTTTACAGGACAAAAATAGAGAATACTAGAAACTCGATGTGTTTTCCAGGATGGAATTAAGAACGCTATAAGAAAGCAACGAACATTCAGTTTAAGCTGACAGCATATAGTGATCGGTTTAAGTACATTGATACAGTGGTGAACATTTTTCATTACAAAAAAAAAACGGATATATCTACAGACTCAAGCAGACGGAGCATTCGGGGTGAGACCGTTCTGTTGTATCTATGTACCGTCCTGTACTTTAGCCGAGAGAAGAGACGAGAGAAGACACGGAGACTATCTATCACCATCTTATCTGGCAGCCACACTAGAAGAACATACCAACTACATAGACAATATCCATACATACACCAGACATAGTTTTTATTAATAAATCTTTTATTTATTGTTGAAAGGAACTGTTGTTTGAGTATGTGTTGAGAGAATAACAGAGAGAGTGAAAGAAATAGATATATGGAAGGGAAGACAGAAGGGAGGAGTGTAGACCAAAGTCAGTCAATAATCCCAACAGACAATAAGTTTGAAGATGTGCTTGTTGATTCCATCCTCCTCTCGGGAAAATAACAGGACATAATTGGTGGCCAGTATGGGGATACATACATAATACCCATATGACCTGAAGGCATAACATGGCATATGCATAAAGGGGTACTTGCATATTGGCACAGGCATAGCGGAGTACCTGCATGTTGGGACATACTGATTGGAATAAATAGAAGTATATATTGATGACTTTTAATGGAAGTACGTCCATTGGATATATGGTGCCATTACATTTATGGTAGAAACATTTCATTAATGCGGGTGACTTTACAGTGAGAAAGTTCCAGACAGGGTGAATGTGGATAGGTGGTAAGACACATTACATACCTAGTCACACGGTCAACGTCTACATAAGTCTTTATCCTATATCTCCTCTTGTGGATGAGAGAGTGGTTGTGATGTACTGTGTGGTGTTGTAGAGTTATAATATTAGATAGACATAGATAAATGATATAGGTTCTAGGTGGAATATAATTGTATAGTGAGTACTTCTTTACTGCCTTGAGGTGTCTTTACTCAACGTGCTGACTTACCTGCTTTAACTATGGCAACTCCTAAAGTAACTACAGCCGAACTGAGGGCCAAGGGGGAGGCAATTGGTTTAGCTGGTTCCGAGCTAACTGATTACATACAAGAAAGAGAGCGAGAGTTTCGTCAAGCGGAAAGGGAGGAGCGGAAGGCCCAGTTGGAAGCAGAAGAAGCCCACAAGAAAAGGGGAACATGAATACCGCATGCGAGAACTGGAGCTCAAGACACAAACTAAAGGTGAAATAGATGCAGCAGAAGGAAGTTCATCTTCACCTGGGGCAACCCACATGATTGGACAGGGTTACCATGCCATGAAGTTTCCCTTGGCGGTCTTTGATGAAAGTAAAGAGAAGAAATACCAGTTTTTGGATCGTTCGAGGCTATGGCAGTCGCTATGGGACTGGAGAGAACCAGATGGGCTTTTAAAATTATCCCAGGCTTTACGTGGTTCAGGGTACGAGGTCTACACACGCCTACCACCAGGACAGGAAAATCAGTACGAGGAATTAAAAGCCGCTTTGATGAAACATTATAAAGTCACAGCACAAACGTATAGGAAGAAGTTTAGATCGTCTAGACGAGAGCCGGGAGAACTATTCGCCGCCTACAGTCTAAGGCTGAAATCCTATCTCCAGAAATGGATGGACTTGGCAGAATTCAAGAGGGATTATGAGAGTCTCGAAGAGATGATGGTGGTCGACCAGATGCGAAAGCAAATGTCGAAACCTCTCAGAACCTTCTTGGGAGAACAAGGGGCGGAACGGATTGATGTTGTGAATAAGCTGGCGGAACGATTCGTGGAGGTACAGGGGGAAAACGGCGGAACTAAGTACACAAACCAAAGGTCAGGAGAAACCAGAGAAAAAGAAACCTAAAAACTGGGAAGGAGAAAAAGTGGAACCTTATATAAAGCACACAGAGGAGAGTTCAGAGAAGGTGAAGGTAGGAAACCAGAGCACCTCGAATTCTCAAGCGAAACGACAGTGGTCTGAGAGGTGGTGTTCATTCTGCAAGGTACCATCTCATAACACGAAGGACTGCAGATCGAAACCTAAAAGTTCTTACTTCGCAGCATGCAAAGTGATTCCTACATCGGTGATCACAGACAAGGCTGAGGTCGGCGAAGGAGAAAGGAACAAAAAGAACACACGGAAACCTAGGAAGGGAACAGGGTGCACACACTGCCAGTCGATAACACATAATACTGTGGACTGCAGATGCAAGGCCCAAAAACGCCAATTGCATAACCAACCTCGAGGAATCAAAAGAGGAAGGCAAGGAAATGGTCAAAGAGATGAAAGACACTCAGGACCAAGAGAGACCACCTGTGGTTGAACTGATTGAAGTAAATGGCCAACAGGTTGCTTGTCTCTACGATACCGGTTTGGATGGGGAAGCGGTGGTGGACGCCAGCTTGGTAAGCCCAGACCAACTTACAGGGGAGACCATAGAAATACAGCCGGCAATGAGGAGTGCTGTTACCATGACGCTGCCAATCGCCAAGGTGGAGATTAAATCCAGGTACGTCACGGGCATTATTCCAGCTGCTGTATTATCTGACTCCTTATTTCCCATGATCATTGGCACGAAATATGTCTTTTTGGGGATGCCCAAACAGCCAGCCCAAAAGGGAACAGTAGTCAGTGGATCTCAAGGGAAGGAAAAAGAGGCAGAGACACTATGCGACAACTCAGGGATAGGAGAATTGCATACTGCCCAGAGGCAGGATACTACGTTGCATCCTTGCTACAGGAAGCTGCAAAGAAGTGCTGAGCCACCAGAACGGGGACAGTACTTTCTGAAGAATCAACTACTCTATCGGAGAGCTGGGAGGGGAGATAACCTGCACGAGCAGTGGGTGGTTCCAGAGACCCACCGTCCTCACATTCTTCAGAGTGGACACATCATAGGCGAGAATCGACATATGGGTGTCAGAGTGACCTTGCAGCAAATTTCCGGCCATTATTGCTGGCCAGGAATGACCGGAGATGTACGCCGGTGGTTGAAGTCTTGTTCGGAGTGCCAGAAAGCACCACCCAACAAGCGAATTAAGAGGAAACTAGCTCTTAAAGTGGAAGACAAAGTGGAAGTGTGGAGTCCAGCAGAGACCAATATACTCCAAGTAGGATGGAAAGGACCTTATCCTGTGGAAAAGGTGGTGTCCAAGAACATCTACAAAATACGGATCGGGGAAGAGAAGAAAAATCTCCCTAGACATCTCATTAGGAAATATGAAGAGAGATCCGGGAGCAAAGCTTCGCACTTTATGGTGATGGCAGCCATTGGGACAAAGGTTACCAGTCCAGACGAAGACCAGAGATCGCCAGTACAACATAGGAGGGCCTATGGGACAGTACGTGATAGGTCAGATTTACCCAACGACAGGAGGAGGGAAATCACAAGTCAGGGAAAGGACAAGAGTGAAAGTTTCACCGGTAACCAAGTTCAAAAGGGGTGGGTAACGTCGGAAAAACGCGGAATACCCAGGACTCCACCAAAGATTGGCTGACCAGATACAATATCGCCCAAGATGGTCCTGGAAGCAAAAGTCCAGGGGATTTGGGAAAGACGACTCGGTCCATCGAGGACGAGGTGGAACATCCCAGAGGCAAAGCCGGGGAAACCAAGAGGACATGGAAGCAGTGTTACAATCAGGATGGGACGATCCATCTGTATTGTGAGCCTCGCTTACGCCAGTGGAAAGGAGGTCGACTGAACGTACAGGAGCGATAAGCCAACACTAGTTTCAGTCGTGAGTAGTATAGTAGGGTGCATATGAGTAGCCTACTGGATGAGGTGATCCATGTGAGGATCCAATCATATCATCAACACGTGATGTTCATAGCTACTTCGCAGAAGCTCAACGCACGGTGGATGTGATGGACGTTGATGCTGCAACTGGACTTCACAGTGGAATACATCCTTGGTAAGGAGAATGTAGGAGCAGATTTCTTATCCAGACATCCAGCTCCGGAGGAAGAAGACTAGGGGTTTTGGATCATGGGAATCAAACCTACAGTGAGAAAGATTCGACGCGGTCTAATCTCTTAAGAGGGGGGCCCATGTTGGAATACTGAGAGTTAATGATTCCCAGATAGACGACTTTATACACCGACTAACCAGGTAGAAGAAGGGTTAACAACGAAGCAGTAAGGGTAACCAACAACGGAGTGACCAGGCGCATGTGTTTATAGGTCAAGACACAGAAGGGGCCGCCAACAGCACAGGTAACCTGTCGCGTGGAAAAATTGGTTTGCGACAAAGGCAGACAGCATTATTGGACAGCATATTGCGGTCTGGATGTATGAATAACGGAAAAGTTTCAGATCTGTAATTTTCCACTAACGGTGATAATGAAGTATGGACTTGAGGTGTCAAGCAAGGTCAAGGACTATGCGGCAAAAATGACCTATAAAGAGTGTCCACTTCTTTGTGGGAGTTTAGTGTGTGTTCCAAACTGAACTGAAGGAGATATGTTCCTGAGTGGGAATAGAAATACACGTCCCTAATGATGGAAAGAGGGGATAGTAGTGTGTTATTCGCTAAGTGTTTTTCGATTCCAGGAACATAGATGCCTAAATAAGGTATTAATATATTAGAGTATAGTTTTTTGCATAGGAATATAGATGTGCGTGAAGTGCATTTAACATTGCTTTCTATTAGTAGGAATAGTATAGATGTTAGGTGAATCTTCTATCCTATGTCAGAGTGGGTCTTTTCGGAAGCCTTTTCATTTCGGCTGGAGGAAAAAACACTCACATAGGAGAGAAGAGGAAGCAGACACAGATCTCATTATTAAATGTATATCACACAGGTTCCCATACCAGTGCGAGACTTATCAACTAAGATATAACACAGATGGCTGTGGTCAAGATCACTCAGTGTTGATAACCCACAAGAAAGCACTTTAAAGTAATAAAGCACGACACTTGTGCATAAGAAAGGAAAGAAAAGAAGTGTCATCGTAATAAGTCAGGGGGACAGAGAACGGAAAATAGAGATCATACAAACTAAAAAAAAAAAAAAGACTCAAATGACTCAGTATCGAAGAGTTGCAAGGTGCATAACAAATGCCTATACCAATTACGAACTATCCATGTAGAACTTTTACAGGACAAAAATAGAGAATACTAGAAACTCGATGTTTTTTTAAAGGGAATTAAGAACGCTATAAGAAAGCAACGAACATTCAGTTTAAGCTGACAGCATATAGTGATCGTTTAAGTACATTGATACAGTGGTGAACTTTTTTCATTAAAAAAAAAAAAAAACGGATATATCTACAGACTCAAGCAGACGGAGCATTCAGGGTGAGACCGTTCTGTTGTATCTATGAAACCGTCCTGTACTTTAGCCGAGAGAAGAGACGAGAGAAGACACGGAGACTATCTATCAACATCTTTTCTTCTTCGTTCATCCGGAGTTTTTTTTCGGATGTGATTGCGTTGTGCCTGTTTACAGCAGAGCTGCGTTCTTGCGCCGTTAGGCCGACACATCCGACTTCTGCGGGCATTTGTTGACCGGGTTAACCTTCCCGGGGGTTTCTTAGGACGTTTGACTCTCACTGTTGTGGTGTTATCCCCCATCCCAGCTGGTCCATATAGAACAGCCAAAGATCCTGGTCAGCCCTCAAGGGAAGGCAGGGGCAGACCATGGGCATTCCCCGCCATCCAAGGAGGCTTCCATACTTGCAGAGCCGATACATAGCGCTCTGGTACTGGGCTCACCCAAGGAATCGTCACGTCCTGCACATGGCTGCTTAGCCTCACTTCCGTATATTGGGCCTTCCGTTCACCATAGGCTGTTCTTCCGGAAACCAGAAGTATGCAGTCTGCAGATGACATCCACACAGTGAGCTTTCGATTCGGACTTTCCATGTAATGGATTTGCTATCCAAGCAATATTCCATTTCGTGCCACTAGGACACTTTTCCACCTTTTATGAAGTCCACACAGTGGGCTTTTGATTACGGACTTTCCACGTAATGGATTTGCTATCCAAGCAATATTCCATTTCATGCCACTAGGACACTTTTCCACCTTTTATGAAGCCCACACAATGGGCTTTTGATTCGGACTTTCCACGTAATGGATTTGCTATCCAAGCAATATTCCATTTCGTGCCACTAGGACACTTTTCCACCTTTTATGAAGCCCACACAGCGAGCTTTCGATTTGGACTTTCCACATAATGGATTTGCTATCCAAGCAATATTCCATTTCATGCCTCTGGGTCTTCATGCACCTTTAAATGTCAACCTGTATGTAGTTAAAGTAAGCTGCGGTCAACTTGAGCTTGTTGATATCTCCATAGAGCTTGTCCTCAAATGAAGCAGGTGTGGGCCAAAATATCTTTCTCTGTTCTGCATACGTTGGGCAATCCTGCAGCAAATGTTTTGCTGTCATTTTTCCAGTTCTACAATTACATTCATCGGTATCTCCTATCTTTAGTTTATTGAACAAGTGGTATTTCAGCCTGTTATGTCCTGTGCGGAGTCTGAAGATTGCTACTTGTTCTCTTCGGTCGAGTTTGTAATATGCATCATCCTTCTGATGGCCTGGATGCTCTGATTCCCATTTGGTTCTATAAGTGCTTTTTATCAACCTCTTTGCCTCATTATAGGTTATGTCTATGTCAGGCTGTGGTAGTCGTCCGCCCTCTTTTGCCAGTCTGTCAGCCTCTTCGTTTCCAGGTATACTGCAATGTGATGGGATCCACTGTATTACAAACTTTTTTGGATTTCTGGCATAGACCATGGAGTGCTGCTCTTAGGTCAGTTAGTTCTGTGCTGTTATTGCTCTTCAGTATTGAGACAGCTGACTTTGCATCTGTGAAGATAGCTATTTGCTTCTCTTTATTTTCCTCCATCAGGAGCATTTCTGCTGCAGTTTTCAAAGCCTCTACCTCCGCTTTGAAGTTACTTGAAAATTTTCCAGTTGCCATTGAATGTGTTTTTTTCACTCCATTTTTTAAATTTAGGAGAATTCCTCCTCCTCCATTCTCTATTGAATTTTTGGCTGATCCATCTGTATATGCATGGGTCCCAATTCCTGCTTGGGTAATGTTCTTTTATGTAGTTTAGGGTTATTTCTCTTCTTTCGGTTTCATGCTGAGTGTTCTTTTCTCAATACCCGGAAAGTTTTCTATCATCTAGGCAGTTGTGCTGTCTCCCAAACTGGGAAATT
>JACEFZ010018577.1:0-48708 GCA_014155875.1 Cepaea nemoralis
AGAGCTTGCATATTTCCTGTGGCAATCTATGTTGTGTGTCTAGAACGGGGATATTTCACAAATCATTCAGTAGACATGAGCTTAGAACAAAAAGACCTATTCAACAAGAACTTAATATTGCACATACTGGTTATTTAGATGAACAAAGCTGAGGAAAATGAAATATTATAGACCTGTAAAAGTACAGTAAAAGACATGAGTCTGGAAAAGATCATTATGGAGGGAAGTGCACCGGGGAGGCGGAGAAGAGAAAGACCCGAACACTGATTACATAAACAGGTGATACATAATTGACACAGCAACAGGGACGGAATATCTGGCTCAGGACATAGAGACATTTTTATAATGTGGTGGTGATGATGCTCTGCACAGGAAGGCCACTTGATGATGATGTATAATATGACAATATGTGAATGTGCAAGGAACAATATTGTGTTTTTAGAAATTGCCTTCAAATGTACAAAACATAGGAACAATGATGTGTTTGTAGAAATTGCCTTCAAATGTGCAATTGTAGAAACTGCCTTCAAATGTGCAAAACGTAGGAACAGTATGTGTAGACATTGCCTTCAAATGTGCAAAACATAAGGACAGTATTGTGTGTGTGTATAGACATTGCCTTCAAATGGTGAGTTCATTTAATTTGGCAGACTCCATTGTTAAAATGCTTCCTTATAGCTTAGTATACAGAGTTGAAGGTGCACCGGAGCAGACGTGTTTAAGCACAAAGCAAGTCAAGTCCCCCCATACACGTCTTCAGGTGAAGGGGTGTTGGGTGTACGGTGTTTTTATAGATCAACCGACACACCGATGGTGATGTGGTCATGTCACCTCGGCCACCTTGACTTTCCATGCCTTTTCCTGGTGCTTGCTTTAGGCCTGGTCGACCTGAGAGCCTAGGTTAATTTTAAATATCCACCTGGATGCAGATTCGAACTCATGACCACTTGCCGGAGGCCAGCGTCTAGCGACTACGCTATCGCGGTTCTTTGTGTAGCGTGTATGTTTAAAGGTATACACACTTGTATGCCAGAATAATAAGTAATTTTATAAATTAAGTTAGCCCACTCGTCTCTAAAGACTTAATATTCTAACCTTTTTGGGGGAATAACCTCTCTCTCTCTCTCTCTCTCTCTCTCTCTCTCTCTCTCTCTCTCTCTCTCTCTCTCTCTCTCTCTCTTACACACACATACAGAGATATTGTTACTAATTCTAAGCAACCATAGTAATTTAACGTAAATGAACTTTCATCACAGTTACCTGTCTTGTGTCCACGTAAGGATCTCGATGGAGCACATTCAAATTCCGAAATTGAGTAATCCGATTAAAAATGGGTGTTTATCCACAAGAGAAGCTAGTCGCGAAAAGACGGGCCTTGGAAGCCCTGTATGTGAAATGCGAACACTTTTACTGTAAATTGTCTGTACAAAATCACTGAGGGCTTTGTAACATATCACGTGAAGGGCACGATAGAAAACACAGGCTTTCCTGTGTCTCCACTTGTCCGAGTTTCGGCATTGACTAATAGTCATGTCTAGGGAGGTTGTTAGAACGATGACAGAACAGGTCCTTCTTCTACTCTAACACACCGCTACTAGTACTACCGCTAGTTAATGGGCCCCCAAAAAGTTTGCAACATGTTCAAATTCGTACTTTGAACATAATTAATAATACAAACAACGATGTAACAATGCTAAGCTTGTTACTTGTAGCGGACTCTTATTATAAACATGCCATAATGAATACACAAAGCATCTCCTTAAAAGAATAAACATAAAATGGATTGAACAAACATAATCTGGGAAAGAAATACACATACACTAAAGTATTGGGGTTAGGTTACTTTGGGCCCGACACTGTCAACACAGACATGCGCAGCTTCGAACTTCTGGTGGTATAGTTGACCTATGGCGGGCAGTCTCCAGTGTCGTCACCAGTATACACGCTGGGGACAAACTACAGGTAGAAAGACTGCAGACGTCTAACACACTGCGAGGTTCTGTATGGGTGACAGTTATTAGGTGAGGTGAACATATATCCCAACAAATGTTGGGGTATGAACTATGCGCATATTGTAAGCTGTGACATAACGAGTTGAAATGACCAGTTCCATTCCTCGTTGCCTTCTTTCCTACACATACTTTAAATATAACCTAGCACCCGTTTTGTAAGCTGGGTCTACCCTTGACAATAAAAAGACAAAAATCCTGCTTGCTGGGAATAGAACTTACTGCTTTGTAAGCAGGCGACCTCTTGATAACAAATATTTAACAAAGATTTTTGGTAATCACGTGACTCATATTAAACCTTTGAGAACAAAGTTTTAAGACGCATCTTTGGACCCATTAGGGATACACAAAGTGGAGAGTGGAAAAGAAGAAGTAACAAAGACATTTATGACCTGTTTAAGTTCCCGCTAATCACTGGTATCATGAAGGCTAATAGACTACACGCAGATTATGGCTGGGGGCATATAGAAAGAATGGAAGATAATAGGGAAACAAAACTCGCTTACACTCAGGAAATAAATGACCGTAGACCCCGAGGTAGATCAAGAAGACAGTGGAGAGATAATACATGTACAGACCTACAAGCACTTGGAATCAACGACTGGCAAGAGAAGGTCAACCAGAGAGACGAATGGAGACGGATTGTATTTGCAGCAAAAAACCTCGATGGCTCGGAACGCTGAAGAAGAGAAGAAGAGGAGATGTGACTGATATTAGTAAACAAAGTGAAAGGGTGTTATATAAAATAGTTTGTATAATACAATATAATACAATATAATACAATATAATACACACAAGTCCCGTATGTATGCCCCACCTGCTGAGGGTGAGTAGTGTTAGGACCATACTTGTGTAGGCCTGGGTGCAAGGTGGATATGTAGCCAGTCTGTCCTCCTGTACTGTATCCAGCGGCCTGTTCCGTGGCGAAGAGTTTACGGACACAGTATGTGAACCCGCATACCCGCGTTCGAATCACACCTGCGCGTGATTTGGCAGCAGATCGCGTTGTGTTTTTTTTAAACGAAATGGCATTAGTGCCGGTCGTTCAGAAAGCAACGGCAAACTTACAACAGCAAAACATGCTGGTGTTGACTGCAACGTCCTGTAAAGAAAATGCAACTAACTTTTTTGGTATCGAACGGCTAGAGCTTATGTACTTGCTATCACAACGTCCTAACCGTTGCATCAACGCTGCCATTGGTGTTTATAAGCTGTGACAAACTGACATTATTTTACTTCTTCAACTAGCGACCGAGTTTAGTATTAGTTAAAATAGTTAGCTAGAACGATTCCTCAGTCTGGTTGAGGCCAATAATTCATTCATTCATTCAGTAACATGTGCTTTGCAGAACCTCGCTCCCACAATAACCTTCCGGAAAACCTCTCGATCATAAGCAAGATGTCCCGTCTGGAGATCATCCGCCACACCCTGCACCCATCTTCTCTTTGGCCTTCCTCTTCCTCTCTTCCCAGGCAGCAGACAATGCTTTTTTTTTCCAGTCGACTTTTCCATATAGAAAATTGGACGACTACGAAGTGTGGCGGGTGTGGTCTCGTAGAAAACATACCAGGGTTAGCGGTTATAAATATCTTAAGCAATACTGATGGCACCACCTTGATTGATTGATTGATTGATTTAAGAACCGACATCACAGCATTCGGGGCATTCCCATAAGCGCTCTGTCCCCATCCTCAGAAGCCAGCGAAGAGTTCCAACCCCAATAGTACCAGTAGCAATCTGATTATATGTGCGTCTCTCCATTCCTCTCAGCGTCGAGCATCGGCCAGATCCCCTCGTCATTCCACGCTGTTGCATTCTTGCCAGACCATGGTGATCCATTTGCTCCTCCGAGGTGTACACGTGCTCTCACAAGGCCGCAACCACGGCTGCCTTATCATACATCAATACTCCACCAAGTTTTGCAGAGCTAGCCAATCTGTCTGCCTGTTCATTCCCCAACACACCAGCATGCCTCGGAGAAAATATCCAGAGGATGCTTGCCACCCGTGACTTCCGAAGCGAAACAAGCCACTCAGCACGAAGCTTGCCAGTCCTCACCCAACTCAGCATGCTTTCTGAGTCAGTTACAATCACGATGTGTGTGTGTGTATCGTATTCTCCATCCAGCGGAAAGCTGCACTGACCGCCTCCACCTCCATTCTTAAGCTAGATGTTGTGGTATCATATGCCAGGCTCTCCTGCACCAGACGTCGACCATTAGCCTTAGCCAAGAAACCCCAGGCACTTCTACTACCTCTCAACACCGAGCCATCTATGTAGATAATCACATCACCCGGGCGAGCATTATCCTGAATTAGTTGCTGGATTTCTACTTCCGTGGCCCCTGCTGGCCACTCCCTGCTCAATGTGATTAACTGATTATAACTCTGCACAAGTCTGACTGCTCCGCTGGCACTCTGACCCACTCATCTCCTCGCCTAATGTTCTCCAAGGGGCACACATGTCTGATCGTATCCTCCGCCTGAGCCATCAATTATTTCCCTCTTTTCAGTCGCCGGCCCTTAACTGCGTCCAGAGCCTCATGCAACGGGTGATCTGTGTCAGCAGCTACTCTGAGGTATGCCTTCGCCTGCTTCACCTTGAGCCTACCAGCAACAGTCGGCAAACCAATGATTTATCGCATACACACCACTGGGGTGTCTCTGGTGCATCCCAGAATGACCCGCATAGCCTCATTCTGTATGCGCTCCAATCTCACCAGCTGACTCTTTGAGACAGTGAGCAGTCCTAGTCCATAATCAATCGCTGATAGGATCAAGTGCAGGTATAGTCTGAAAAGCAATCTCTGCTCTATGTCCATTGCAGCCATAGTTTTAAGCGCGTTGAGTCCCTTTTGAGATCTTGTCACAACCGTCTCCACATGATCCTTGAAGGACAGGCTCCTGTCAAATGTGATTCCCAGATACTTCAGTTTGTTCTCTCTGTTGACGCTTCCACCATCTATCGTGAGGCTTGGAACATCAGCTCTCACAATCCTGTTGTCCAGAGAGCACCACAAAACAGCTGCCCTTTCCGTGCATTTCAGTGCACCAGTCAATCATTTTGTCTACTGTCGCTCCTGGGCTATTTTTCTCCCTATCTCTCCATGCCTATATGCAAGAATATCATCTGCAAATGTTAGTATTCCTTCCAACCCCTGGTGCTTCTAGGTTTGCAATTTTGCTCGTATACACGTTGAAGAGCACCGGTGAGATTGCGGATCCCTGTGGCAGTCCCGGTGTTAAAATATGTGGCTCTGAGGTCCATGCACCCAGACGGAGAGCAATCCGACGAGAATGTAGATAGAGTTTGAATAATAGAAAGACAAAAGTAAAGATAATATCAAGGAAACCGATCACGCTTACATGTAGTCATTAAGTAGCAGGAATGTTATTATAAAGTCAATGAAAGATTTTCAAGAAACAAATGAAGATCGTAAACTGATTAGAGATATTAGACGCAGGCAGTCAAAATTTTTTGGGCATGCTATGAGAAGAAATGAATTGGAGAATTTGGTGACAACTGGTAAGATCGAAGGGAACAGACCAAGAGGAAGACCTAGAAGCAAATACCTGGATGGCTTGGCCTCGTGGCATGGTCGAGACAGAAACACAGAGCTGATCCACGACTCTGGTGATCGAGTGAGATGGCAAAACATGACCGCCCACGCTTACCGGCATGGCACATGATGATGATGATGATGGTGAAAGATTGTGGACAACGAACAAACTTATTTCAGGATACAAACTGGCTCTTAAGCAACACCCCATATTGAAGTCGTGAGGATCGAGCAGTTTCCGTATGTGCAACAGTGATTATAAAATGGCTGCCCCACTATTGACTTTCACCGTGGAAGAACAATGAGGCGTTATTCTTGTGTGTGTGTGACAGTTACATAACAATGATGGTTCAATCTGGAGACAGTTGTTCGAGTCAGGGCAGAGTGGATGGATGGGTCAAAGACATTTTGAACAAATTTCTCAACAAATCAAAAAAGAACAAATTTCAATGAAAACACCCATTGTCTCGGATTAAGAAAAGACTCAGGAATCTAGTCATGATGACCATATTTTGGGATATCTAGGACCCTATTTCATTTTGCATCCACATTGATTCATTTCCAGGATAGGGGTATGTGACTCCTGCTGGATGCAGTGACATGCTTGTGAACAAACTGAAGCCCGCGACACGATTGAAACCCTGAGGACTCCTCTCAAAAGGAGTATTGCTGCATGAGGGCCCATAGTGGATACACTACGTGCTCTGAAATTTGAGGTCTGAAACACCAGCATACATTCAGACTTAGTGCCATCAGACTTTCACTTGTTTGGACCTTTTTGAAAGAAAATGTCTAAAGTCAGAGGTTTGCAGATGAGGATTTAATAGAGGCGTTGCAAAACTGGTTTAAGGCAAACACCCCAAAACCTTGTCTTAGAAAGCATCAACAAGCGAGTGTACTGGCATCACGCTTTGTCCAGTTGCCACTAGGGGGGGGGGGGATTATGTTGGAAACACACACACAATTTCTGGTTCGCACGCACTACTATAAACAAGTTATTCGTACGATTCCTGTTACTTAATGACTTCCCCTCGTACAGTTCTAGTTAATGGTGCAAATTTGGGACACGTACAGAAATCCAAGGTCCAGCCATCATGGGTTAGATATGCATCAATGCAGATTGGAACACTGAAAGGCGACCCAGCCTAACATGGGGTATCAGGAGATGTTCTGGGAAGTCCAGGCGGCCGGCCAGATACTGATATCGCCTACCCAGTGTTGGTTGGTCTGTACAAGTGTGAGTCTAGCACCACATGCCCAATGCATCTTCATGTGTACAAGAATCCTGTACTTACTTCTACTTATAGCCATAACAATGGGTACCTGCAAATGTTCTTGGAAATCAAGGCGGCAGGTGTGATACTGACCATATCACCCGCCTGTCGAGTGCCTTCTGGTCTATAAACATATGGAGCTGGTATCACATACCAAATAACCTCAAGGCATGGACAGGGTCCATTACTGTATTTGTTTATTGTTTACTAAACAATGTCAATTATCTAGGCACACAGATAACATCAGATTCAAGATGTATCACAGAGATAAATAACAGAATAGGACAAGCAAGATCTCATTCATTTATTCATTAACACAGTGGTTCTCAACCTTTTTTGGCCAGTGCCCCCCTTCACCATATTTTCAGAACGTCATTCCCCCCTTTCGTATTTCCTACCTAAAAATTTGGCCCGTGCCCCCCTTCACCATATTTTCAGAACGTCATTCCCCCCCCCCCCCCCCTTTTCGTATTTCCTACCTAAAAATCCCCCCTCCCGCCCCTACACAGTATACGTAATAATGGAAGCACATACTAAAACAAGTCTAGACGTCCACATAAAACGTGATTTGTGGGTCTACTTACTTTATAAAATAAATTTTAGAAGGGTGAGACGTACAGAACCGTAAAGTATGAAGGGAAAAACAAGATCAAGTAATCGGTTCTTGTATTAACGCGATCTTGAAATAATCTTCATCCCCCCCTGGAAACCCCCCCCCCCCCCCCCTGGGGGGGGGGGGGAATTCCCCACCGGTTGAGAACCACTGCATTAACATGTCCTTTGCAGAACCTCGCTCCCATAACAATCTTCCGGAAAACCTCTCGATCATAAGCAAGATGTCCCGCGGCCGATACACCCATCTGGAGATCATCCGCCACAGCCTGCACCCATCTTCTCTTTGGCCTTCCTGTTCCTCTCTTCCCAGGCATACAACCCTCCATTATTGTTCCCTGCAAACTTTCGTGACGTTTCAAGTGACCAAAATATTTCAATTTTCTTTTATCTCTTTACTAGCCAACCTTCTTCAATATTCAGCTCTTTAAGTATGGATGCATTTGTTCTGTTCTTTATCCAAGATATTCTTAGAACTCGGTTATAACATTTATCTTCAAAGGCATTTATGCGCTGTTAGCTTGTTTAGTAAGTGTCCAGGTTTCACAGGCGTATGTTACAATGGGAAAGATGCATGCTCTTAAAAATCTGATTTTTGTAGTTCTGTCTGTTCCTCTCCACAATTTATTCAGGTATTTTAGTCTTTGAAGAGTAATAGCTTGCTTGCTTGCTTGTGTTCGTTGGCTTGAGCTCCAACGCGAAGTCCTGTATGTCGGATGAAGACATCCTGTTGTCCAACATCAGTGTGATGTCATACAAGGACCTGAGGTTTGCGTGAGTATCCGTTGTCCCATGTCTGGCTTATTGGTGTGCAGACTGGTGGTTCCTCGCCGTACAGGCAGACACTCTCCGACTTCGGAGGAATCGGTGATCCTACTGACTTTAGCCAGGACCCCGAAGGGACCTGTTGCCCGGGACGCTCGACGAGGACGCGTCAGTAGGTCTTGGCCAGTATATAACCCGGCCCTGGTGCCTTGGAAACACCTCTGCGTCCCAAGAGTAATAGCTATTCATATGTTAACTTCTTTCTTTGTGTCACCATTGTTGGTAATCAATGACCCAAGATATTCACAATTGTCCACCACCTCCAATCTTTCGTCATTAACATATATTTCTTTCTTCATAGTAGTTTTATCTGTATGCATTATCTTTGTGTTTACTATGCTATCAGAATTGAGAACGATGTAGGCCAATATCAGCCTATTAAAAGAGGTGTGGGACAGGGATGTGTAATATCTCCAGATCTTTTGTCCCTGTACATAATATTTTCAGAAATATAGAAGATATTGGGGGACGATACATCAATAACATTAGATATGTAGATGATACAGTCTTGATTGCAGACAATGAACAGGACCTGCAACATTTAGTAGATGCGATTGTTGCACACAGTGAACAACTAGGGTTAGAACTGAATAGTAAGAAGACACTGATTATGGTCGTCACTGGGAAGAAGGAAATACCACAATATGATATACGAGTAAATTGGCATATTCTTAAGCAAGTGAATCGATAGTTATCTCGAAACAGTCATAACATCCGATGGAAGATGCCTCGAGGAGATTAGAACAAAAATTGCCATTGTGAAGGTAGCCTTTTGCAAGATGAAAAACATACTGACTAATAAAAAGATATCAACTGAAACGAGAAAAAAAGTGTTGAAGTGCTACATAGAACCCATACTTCTGTATGGATGTGAAGCGTGGACAATGAGCAGCCAAGCTGAAAAAACATCTGATGGCTGTGGAAATGTGGTTTTTGAGGAAAATGCAAAGAATACCATGGACATACAGAAAAACCAATGAACAAGTCCTTCAACAAACAAATGAAGATCGTAAACTGATTATAGATATTAGACGTAGACAGTCAAAATTTTTGGACATGTTATGAGAAGAAATGACTTGGAGAACTATAGTGACGACTGGCAAGATCGAAGGGAGGAGACCAAGGGGAAGACTGAGAAGTAACTACCTTGATGGCTTGGCCACATGGCATGGTCGATACAGGAACACGGAGCTGATCCACGACTCTGATGATCAAGTGAGATGGCAGAACATAACCGTCCACACTTATCGGCATGGTACATGATGGATGGATGTTAAGATATAAGTTGTAATTTTCACTATTCAATTGGGTTGAGGCTATTAGGTTTTCTATACCATTCTGTGTTGTGGATAGCAATACTGTTTCATCAGCATACCAAATCTGTGGTATGTCATGACCACCGATATTTAGGTACAGATTAAACAAATAGGGGGACAGCACACAGCCTTGACGGACTCCTTGCTTGATGTCAAACCAATCTGATGTCTTGCCATCTATTCTAACCGCTGCTTGTTGTTCTAGATAGAGCATTTTTATGAGTTGTATTACATGTGGTGGAAAGCCCAAAGTTTCTGATGTTATACACAGTCAAATGTCTTTGAATAATCCACAAAACATGAGAAAAGGCGTACATTAAATTCTCTGCAGTTCTCTATTAAGCAAGATCTGTTTTAATAAATTGAAGAACAATTATATGCAATAAATCTCTGTTTTAGAGTTTAGGCTAAGAATTCTTGCATGCAACCAGTTGTATTATTTGTCTATGAATCCTGAATAATTGGTAAACAAGCAAAAAACAATATTCTTTGTGGCGTCAAAGATATGTTTACTTAAGAATATAAGTAACCTACATTGCCTGAAAGAGGCTAAGACACAATGTCAACTTATCACAAACACCAGAAAGAAATAGTCATAATTTTTTTTGGCCACATTATGAGAATAGAAAATCTAGAACATATGGCAACTGAAACGATTTATGAAAAGAGAGAGAGAGGAAGACAATGGGAGAATATTCTTGACAGCCTTTTGTCATGTCACAGAAAAAATGTCAGCACACATATTGAAACTTGCTGTTGGAGATTGCAATATATGGAGAAGCACTGTCACATATACCAACTGGCAAGGCACTTGATGTTGATCATTGTTAGAGCTATAAGGTGTGAAAGTTGGGTAACTAAAACATGAATGATGTGTGTTATACTTACACATGGGTGGGAAACCTTTATTTCTGCCAAGGGCCATTTGGATATTTATAACATCATTCACAAGTCATACAATATTATCAACTGAAACATTAGCCTGCTATATTTGGCCAAACATGTAATTATCTCACCCCTAATGTGATGATGGAATTGCTTCTGTTTCATGAGGTGTATGATGTTAGCTGGCAGTGATAAAGTTTAGTTTAGTCGATGGATCAACATCACGACACACGGGTGTAACCTATAAGTGCTCCGTTCTCCTCCTAACTCAAACCTGAGTCTGAAGAAACTCAGCTCAGTGCACAAACTCCACAGCACCGGCGAGGATCCTGAAATAATTTGGGTAGATTTTTAACTCGAGATTTTGCCCGGGCAGTGCCGTTAGGCTACTCTTTTTCGATTTCCAACTGCCAAGGGATTTTTTTACGTGCGCAACAATACACACAGGCGTCCGATCAAACTACCCAGAGACCAGGAGGAAATTTTATTACTAGAAGTCCACGTGAAATAAATCCCGGTCCGCACCGGGGTGATAAAGTTGCTTCTGGCAACTGCTTCTTCAGGTGTGTGTCCATCAGCCCAGAGTGCAGTCAACTCTTTTGGCATGAATCGCCTTGTTCCACTACCTCCTCCGCACATGATGCTTGTGCCATTAAAGACCTGCCTCTCTTCAGCTTTTGTCCCTTTTTGTCTAAAGTTTTGTACATAGGGTGCTCCCTATTTGCTGTAATCCTAAGGTACATCCTGCCATCGCAGCACATCTTGACTGTAATAAGTGAAAGGCAAAGTCATTATATATATTGCATAAATGTAATAGGTGTATCCCTTTTACAGCCGAGAATGATTAGCATGACCACATTCTGAATGAGTTCTAGCTTCACCAGATGGCTATTATGAGCATTCCCAGACTATAATCAATCACCAAAATTATCAGATAAAGTTAGTGTGTGCAGCATTCTTTACTCCATGCCTGCTGCTGCCATCACAGAGAGCATTGAGTCCTTTCTTTGTTCAGTCCACTAACTCCTGCACATTATACGTGAAGGACAAGCTTCTATCAAAGGTTATTCCCAGGTACTAAAGTAAATTCTCTCTGTTGATCACACTGTGTCTTTTGTTGTAATATCTGGTACCTACCCCTTAACAATTCTGTTGTTCAGTGAACACTATAGTACAGATTCTTTGGGTTGATGACAGAGCCTTGTTTCTATGTACCACTCATCTACTTTGTCAACAGCAACCTGCAGTTCTCTAGATATTTCTGCCTTCTCTCTACAAGCACGTCATCAGCAAATGTCAATATTCTTCCAAAACCTAATACCTCTACCCCTATTCTCGTACTAGATATAGTTGTTATATGTGGGATATAGTATTCCACAATGATCTGTCCTGGAAATCTAGCTGAGAATCTGCACCCTGGTCTCTACCACATATAGAGCCATAGGCATATGACATTATAATTTAGTTTTTGACAGTTGTATGTCTATTCTCCCATAGTTCTATCTGTATTTCTTGTCAAGGACAATGAATGTCATTCTGCGGAATGCATTTTGTCATTCCTATTATCTCTTTGAAAACATGCCTTTCTAATGTTTACTAGGCTGAAGGCAAATGTGCCTGGCATACTGTGATATAAATATCTGGCGTCCTTACAGTTTCCTAGGATTGGACTCCTTGGTTACCAAGCTTTGGAGGGAAATGTGCTAGATTTTGTCTCAATGACGTCATAATTTATACGGCCTAAATTCAAATGCGAGCTTAATGATTGGTCGAGTACCAGGCCAAGAAACTACAGCCTGGCTTAGCGGGGCATTAGAGGTCACTTGTAGCCTAGAACGTTCGAAGACAAGTCGCTTCCCGCTTGGGAGGGCAATTAGCCCAAATAAATGTCACTCTCTGGAGCCTAGGTATGTTTGTAAACTCCTAATGAATGTGTAACCATGTCTTTCGATAAGGTACAGGTATCATTGTGTTTAAAGATGAATTGTGAGACAGTTAGATCAACAATTCATGTGAAGAGATAGCCTGTGTGATTGCTTGCTACTGAGCGGACATATTTGCTTCACTGCCGATTTTCCGATGCATACAGTTTCATTCCTATGTGTAACTTATTATATGCGTTGTGAAGCTATCTCACTATCAATGCATATCAATCTGCAAATGTTCTATGAGCTGTGGAGTGTTCACTCTAAGTGCATTTCATGAAACTTTTCTCTATGCGGAAAAGTAGTACTATTAACGCATCTTATGGACATAAGTTCATGTTGGAGAAATAGTACTGCTAACCTGTAATTTGAGCTATCGTGCCATTATGGTACATCTTCTTGTTTACATCTTAGTAACCATACAACATGTATGCTGGACATGTAATCCTTTCATAAATATGCAAGGGAAATGCCATGCGTATAATCTCATGAATAAAGGGAAAGAAATGCACAATATATATATATATATATATATATATATATATATATATATATATATATATATATATATATATATATATATATATATATATATATATATTCAAATGTTTTGCAGGACGTGCTCCCATCCGCATTGCATCATTGTCGGTGCCTGGGCAAATAATGTTCAAGAATTCGCCAACAACGTTCTTCTGAACAGGAACAGTCAGCATATTTTATCGTGTTACAATATCATTTCAGTGAAACTACAATCAACAAATTATGACAGCCTTTTTCATAACAACCCGACATTATATTTCTATGAAGTATTCAACACTACAATTCATTGTATCGCTTGAGAGATAACCTTGGCACAATATTCATTGACTGCAGCTCTTGAAACAACAATTTACATGCATAAGGCATTTTCAGTCTTGAGACATCACTGGATGACTTACAATACTGGCACCTGAGGATGAACACAATATGTTAACAACATTATTACAAACATGTAACAGTATAAGAGTAAAAGCAACAACAAAATAGTTCTACAAAGAAAAGCGAATTAAAGAATAACCTGCACAAGTTAATAATGACAGTTGGACACACCTGGAAAGAAGTGAACACACAGTCATATTCAGAATGAGAACAGGATGCTGCATATCACAAATAAGCACGTGATTTAGGAAGGTGATCTAAACAAAACTCTCTGAGCACAGTTTTGGCCCTTAGCAGCCTGTTACAGATGAGCCGTATGGAGATCTGGATGTGCCCAAAACAACATCCAAGTTCATATTTAAAACTGAAATAATCGATGCCTGTGAAATAATGCATGATGTGTAGGTTTGTATAACTGTTATATGTATGAATCTCTTGAAACTCAACTCTCCTTCAGTAAAAAAACAAACAAACTGTAAACGAATACAGAACTAAGAACAGCAACTCTCAACCTTCTTAATGATACATGCCAAAATTGGTATTTAATATGCATGTATAAAGATGGATGAGTATGGAATTCAACAATAAATTGAGGAGCTGGTGTATTTGTTACATTTCCAGACAAATCCGGTGCAATTATTATGAAGCCCATCTGGTACAGGAGACAGAAATGAGAGAAGAGTAACTGAATATGACCTTGAAAACAGCCTTTCAATCACAAACGTCCAAGAAAGCTGAACACTTTAACCTTCCTGATGGTAAATACGGGAAACTGATTACATCTTAACACAACAAAGATGGATTACTTGTACTTGATCCACAAGGACTTGCAAGGAACAGACTGCAGCACAGATAATGCACTACTTGTGACAGATTTCAAGGTACAATTGAAGACAGTGATAAAAAGAACATAACCAATATGGTTCGAAGTAAATGATATACCAACTAAATATAACACTGAAGTAAAAAACAAAAACCAATTTAAGGCGTTGATGGCAGTACAAGAAAATATGACACCTGATAAGCTGGTCACACAAGCAAAATACATTCTCATTTCATCACTACAAAATATGATTCCTAAGAAAAGGTATAAGAAGTTGAAATAAATACATCACAAAGGAAATGCTGAGGTTAATAGAAGGAAGGAGAAAATTACAGAACCAGGCTCAAATATCCCCACCAACAAAGATCAGAAGTGCTGTCAGGGAAGGCATAATGAGTATTTGTAATAAAATAGAGCCTCTCTAGTTGCAAGGAAAAGATGAAGACTTGTTTAAGGAAATAAAGCATTAACAAGCAAATTCAGACCATCATTAAATGTAATAAAGGACTGGTGACACTTTAATAGAAAGCAAAGAAATGCTAGAAAGATGGACGGAGTACTGTGGAGAAATGTACAAAGACACGACAACGAGCATGATAATATACATGAAAGTGTGCAGAGAGAACCAGAACCTTTATTAGTAGAAGTACGCCAGCAATACAAAGTCTACAGAAAAAGAAGTCAACCGTTACTGACAACATACCAAGCAGGAGGAGAAATCAGCATCAATAACTACCAGGCACTATGTATGAAGATTTTTGAACAACGCCATTCGGCCCAAAGCATGGAAGAGAACAATATACAACCTTCTACCAGAGAAAAGATATTTTAAATTGTGCAACAACTATTGAACCATCACACTTATAAGTCAAGCTAGCAAAATCCTCCAGTGAATTGTCATGAAGGGGATTGAAAGTAAATTACAATATGAATTACAGCAAGTACAGGCAGGTTTTAGACAGGGCAGAGGAACCAGGGACCACACCTTCAACAAAAGAACAATCTTTGAGAAAAAAAAAAAAAGGAGACCAGAGATAATTTTGACCCATTTGTAATTGATGGAGATCAAATTCCAGAACTTAGATATAAAACAGATCTTCTCTCAAATAGTGCTCAAGGACTAGGAGAGCTGATCTTGTCTATGGAAATAAAATCCTTTTCTGAACTTAAGCAAAACAAAAACAATGTCTATGGACACAATTACATATCAACCAAAGATCACAATCAGCAATGAAGAAATTTCACAAATTTTAAATATCTTGGCTCCTTTGTCAATAACAATGGGAATGCTTCAAAATAAGTTAGAGGCAGACAGACAATAGTAGTGGAGAGATTATAGAAGATCGGTAAACAAGTTAAGATGGCAACAAGTGGATGTGAATCATGGACCATGGTGCTCTCACCAAAGAAAAAAATGAGGGCTTGTGAACTGAACTACAGAAAAACTCTTAGAATATCATGGAGCGAAACATTCTTAGAATATCATGGAGCAAATTCAATTTCATTCAAATCCCAAAGCAAGAACATGCTATGGGTCTGTGATATGATAGGGCTCTGACATCTTGAAAGCCTGGATGCATGGTGAAATAGGTGGCCAGTCTTGACCTCACATAGCAAGATGATGAGATAGGGCCATGACATCTTGAAAGCCTGGATGCATGGAGAAATAGGTGGCCAGTCTTGACCTCACATAGCAAGATGATGAGATAGGGCCATGACATCCTGAAAGCGTGGATGCACGGAGAAATAGGTGGCCAGCCTTGACCTCACATAGCAAGATGATGAGATAGGGTCATGACATCCTGAAAGCCTGAATGCACGGAGAAATAGATTACCAGTTTTGACCTCACATAGCAAGATGATGAGATAGGGCCATGACATCTTGAAAGCCTGAATGCACGGAGAAATAGATTACCAGTTTTGACCTCACATAGCAAGATGATGAGATAGGGCCATGACATCTTGAAAGCCTGGATGCATGGAGAAATAGGTGGCCACCCTTGACCTCACATAGCAAGATGATGAGATAGGGCCATGACATACTGAAAGCATGGATGCATGGAGAAATAGGTGGCCACCCTTGACCTCACATAGCAAGATGATGAGATAGGACCATGACATCCTGAAAGTCTGGATGCACGGAGAAATAGGTGGCCAGTCTTGACCTCACATAGCAAGATGATGAGATAGGGCCATGACATCTTGAAAGCGTGGATGCATGGAGAAATAGGTGGCCACCCTTGACCTCACATAGCAAGATGATGAGATAGGGCCATGACATCCTGAAAGTCTGGATGCACAGAGAAATAGGTGGCCACCCTTGACCTCACATAGCAAGATGATGAGATAGGGTCATGACATCCTGAAAGTCTGGATGCATGGAGAAATAGGTGGCCAGTCTTGACCTCACATAGCAAGATGATGAGATAGGGCCATGACTATCCTGAAAGTCTGGATGCACGGATAAATAGGTGGCCAGTCTTGACCTCACATAGCAAGATGATGAGATAGGGCCATGACATCCTGAAAGTCTGGTTGCATGAAGAAATAGGTGGCCACCCTTGACCTCACATAGCAAGATGATGAGATAGGGCCATGACATCCTGAAAGTCTGGATGCATGGAGAAATAGGTGGCCAGTCTTGACCTCACATAGCAAGATGATGAGATAGGGCCATGACATCCTGAAAGCCTGGATGCACGGAAAAATAGGTGGCCAGCCTTGACCTCACATAGCAAGATGATGAGATAGGGTCATGACATCCTGAAAGCGTGGATGCATGGAGAAATAGGTGGCCAGCCTTGACCTCACATAGCAAGATGATGAGATAGGGCCATGACATCCTGAAAGCCTGGATGCACGGAAAAATAGGTGGCCAGCCTTGACCTCACATAGCAAGATGATGAGATAGGGTCATGACATCCTGAAAGCCTGGATGCATGGAGAAATAGGTGGCCAGCCTTGACCTCACATAGCAAGATGATGAGATAGCGCCATGACATCCTGAAAGCCTGAATGCACGGAGAAATAGGTGGCCAGTCTTGACCTCACATAGCATGATGATGAACACAGGCGCAAACTCTCGTCCAACTTCCCTATTAACTATGCTAACTAGCCCGCTATGGTGGTCCAAGAAGATAACTACCAACATTCTATACAATCTGAACATGGAAGAAAACTGGCTTATAAACAATAAACAGTCTCGTGTCTTGGAAACTGACATTCTTTGGACAGATCAGTGATGGAAGACATAGTCTCTGAAAGAAGAAACAGGGGTCAACCTCACAAAGATGGATCATGTGGGAATGAGGGTGCATGAGGCGGGAAAAATAGCAAGCGATCCTGAGGCTTTTCGATGCACTGTGGCGACAGCGACGTTCTGTGAATGACCTGCTACATGATGAATGATTTTTAAAGTTGCATATCCCTTACAGGACGTTGCAGTCAACACCAGCATTTTACTATCGTTGTTGATGTCTTGGCAAGTTGTTACGTTCCGTAGTTTACCATTGCTTCCTGAACGACCGGCTACCATACCAGCACGTTAAATCCAGCTCGATACGGTCTGCTGCCAAATCGGTTGCCGCCATGTTTCAAATGCAGGTAAGCGGTATTACGAATCGTGTTCGCAGCGCCACCGCCACGGAGTCTGGTGAATCTACCAAATTTATTTCACTGCAATTGTCCTTTGCTCATTTTAACTGCATCCCTTCTTATAATTTTATTTATGAGGGGGCTTCAAATGAAAACCTGAAACGTTTTATTTTGGTAAACATATTCTGAAAAAGTAAAGAACAAATCTATCATTTTTCAATGTAGTCACCACTGCGTTCAATGCAAGCCCTCCACCAGCGATAAAGTGCTTGGATTACTGCAGAAACAAATTCGCTAGGTCACATGTGTAACCACTCATGCACCACCTGCTGTACCTCTTCATCGGACCGAAAAGTCTTTCCTCCCAATGACTCTCTGAGCTGTGAAAACAGGTGGAAATCACTTGGGGCTAAGTCTCTAGGTCTGACAAGTGCGGGGGATGTGGTACACACTGAAAGTTGAGTCTTTGATGGTTTCAACTGTTGCATGGGCAGTATGGGGGGTGAACATTGTCATGTTGCAAAAGGACACCTTTACTCGAAGTCCACGTTGTTTGGATTTGATTGCAGGTCAAAGATGATTCCTGAGAAGATCTGTATACGTATCACCGATGAAAGTTTTCCCTCTTGGTATGTAGTGCTCTAAGATAATACCTCGTTCATCCCAACAAGAGTCAGCAGAAACTTCCCTGCAGATGGCCTCTTTGGTTTCAGTAAGGAGGGACGGCACCATTCCTTGCTCACTCTCTTCATTTCCAGCTCATGGTAGTCAACTCAGTTTTCATCTCCAGTAACAATTCTTGATAGGAAACAAATCTGTTTCAAAGCACTGCAAAAGTTCTTGACAAGCATCAACGCGGCGTTGTTTCAATTCTGGAGTAAGCTGAGGTGGCACCCACCTTGCAGACACTTTTCGGTACTGTAGCACATCATGCATGATGTGGTGTGCTGAACCTTGACTGATGTCAAGATGTGCCACAATGTCACTGACAGTTTTCCTGTACTAGGCCTTCAGTGGTTGCCATGAACTCTGAGGTCACTACTTGGTGTGCCTGACCCGGTCGAAAACAGTTGGTCACAGATGTCATGCCGTATTGAAACTTCCTACTCAACTCATACACTTGCTGGACTGACAGGCATGCGTCACTATATTGGACCTTCATTCGCTAATGAATTTCTACAGATTTCACCACATCACTGATTTAAAAAAAAACAGATAATAGAACGCTGCTACTCTTTGGCGCATGTCAAAAATGGGGTGGCCATCTTTAAGCTGTCCTCATTACCTCACCGTGATTGTCTGCAGCGTAATGTTACGTGCTTAACACACATCCTTAAAACATAACATTGACAGTTTACAAGACAATGGCATCATCTCATCTCATCTTGTTCCTCTTGTACCTTGTGGTGTCGAGATGAAGTATAAACAGCGGGAGAGTGTCCATTTATGGGCTTCATGTGTCGAGATTCCCATGGACTGTTATTCCCTCTGTCTATAGTTTACGTGGCCGGCCTATTCTTCTGCTTCCTTTCGGTCTGTAAATCATTGCTTGTTGTGGTATGGCGTGAGTGCCAACCAACTTACATAGGTATAACAGGAAGACAATTAGCCAATTGAGTAGCTGAACATCAGTATCACCAGTAACATCACCAGTATGGGTGGAAAAGAGAGTTAATCAGCCTTCAGGAATTCCTGTGCAGTCAGAAGGCTATAACATGTCCTCATCAATTTTTCAACACCCCATAAAATATGGTCATCACATGAACAAAGAAAAAGTGTTTCACATACTGTATTCAACAAACAATTGCTCAAATATAGTCAGGCATTAGCAGTTAGACAGTTTCAGTTGGTTTTATGCAAACAGAAAGAGTTTGTAGTAAATTGGAACTATACCTGTGACTAGGGGTTTTAATTGTTTCAGTTAAAGTATTATTCATTTGTTCCCTTCATATGATATATAACTCTACAGTATGCAACTGATGACATACAATGGAATGTGCTAGGCAATAAATCGTGCAATATATTGTTTGTGGCTTCTGTGTTTACATATAGACAACTTACCAGCCTGAGTATCCAATCAAGCCACACTGGCCACACACATCAACTTCAAACTCATCACTTGAAATCATGAGACGCTCCAAAAGAAGCATACTGAAATGGAATATATGGACAATTAACCTAACAGCTGTGTACTATACATTTGCTTCAATGCTTTTATTATCTCCCATATCACAGGCAAAATTATGACTTTCTAAAAAAAAAAAAAAAAAAGTGAAAGAAAAGAACATCTTGCCACTTCTGCATATTTATAAGATGATCATGCAGCTATGTGTAACTTTCACCTATTGTCCTTATGGCCATCAGGGAACTTTTCTGCTGTCACATATTTTCAAAGCAATAGCCATTGGGTAAGTCTAGGATTGACACATTATTAAGACCATAAAGCTCTAGGTTTAAATTCTTTTGTCTTGCACAAACTTCCTAGTGCCATGAAAGCCCATCTTGCCTTTTGTATTGTTAATTTAATATCTCTATTTGTTCAAGCAACTTTGTCTATACTGCTACTTAGATATGTGCATGATTTCATTTCTCGAAGTGAGGTTTTACCAAGTGAGATCAGTTTATCATTTGCAAAAATTAACCCAATTATTTTTGACATTCTCTTTCCAACTTTTAGACAGAATTGTGGTACTCATGTCACCAGAGAATTGATTGTTTCAGATGTTGTTAGTTAGCATGGACAAATCCATCTTACAAGGACTTAAATGGATATACTTCCTGATCATGCTGGAGTGAAAGGTAAAGAGAGAGAGGATCTGTTGGCTTCAAGAATATCAATAATTGACAGACAATGAAGATATTTTTCAGACTATGAATGGCTGATAGCTGCATTGTAATGAACTCCTCGCTGGCTCTGCAGTTAAAGCTGATCCAGCTGGCAGTCCAATAAGAATCAAGAATGGAGGAGCAGCACAAGCTGAAGAAGACAGACATGTGGTTGCAAGTCTGAGACAGGAAGTGTACTAATTTGCATAGAGGTAGGCACAATAGGTCTAATCTCCCATGCCATAGGTATAAAGGAACAAGCGAGGACTCGAGCACAGCTGTGTGAAGCTGCAAAAATAAGGCCTAATACTAGCTACCAAAGACCGAGATCTATGGAGAGCCATGAACGCCTACGCCAGCCGGCACGGCACTTGATGATGAATACTAGCTAGCTCTGGAGCAATCTGAGTGTTGAGTGGGATAAATCACTGTAGTAATATGGATTATGTTTCTATCTGTAAGTAAAAGTATACCATGTCCGAAGTCTAATATTGAAGCCAGCAAACAATCTCTCATCTAAGATCTGGAACTTTTACTGTCTCGTATCAACTCCGTAGCCAACCCTCCAAACTAGTGCAGTACACTTGAGAACGGAACTCTGCAATGTAGTCGAAACACCACGCAGCCATCTCTGAGGTCAAGGAATTTTGGCTGAAGCCCAACCTCCAGCAAAGTTGATTATGGTGGTGTAAGTTGTCTTGCAAGGACTGCACTCCACAGTAGAGATGGGGTGAGGGTTGGGGAGACCAAGCCAACAATCAAGTAGCCTAGAGGAAGAGCTGACTTCCTAGGGGGTGAGCGGGAATGCATCTCCTTGAGCCATGACTGGGGCACAATGTCCAAATGTCCAATGATGTATAGCGAACTGGCCTACCCCCAGTGTCAGGAAGATACAGGGCCGAAACATTTGGGGAAGGGGATAATTCTGATGTTCCTTGGTGGAGTTTTTATCATTACCAGTTTTGTGCATGTATGATTACAACTGAGAAAGAAGAATAAACTAAACATTTACTAGATTAGAGTTCAGAAGAAAGGGAGCATAAGAAGCTTAAGAGACAAAAAAAAAAAAAAGCTATTGGATTAAAAAAAAAACAAGATTAAATTAAAAGGTGAAAAGTAATTAGAATCAAATGGAAGCTGTTTCCTTATGACAAGTGTATCACAATTAGTTGTACACTTTTCTAACTCAGAGGTCAGTGAGTTTGAGTTTTTATAAGGTTTACTTCCTCTAGAAAGGTTCCATCCAAGGTAACAGGCTCTATCTACCCATGTGTTGAAGCAGAGATATAAATAATGAGATCAGAAAGACCATACATATACACAGGTCAATGTTCAAATACCAATATTTACCTAGCACCATATCCAATAAGACAATCTCTCTCCATCTCCCCTAATCTCAGACCACCATCTCTTGATCGACCCTCTGTCGGCTGGCGAGTGAGCACAGCCCGAGGACCTTTGGCACGTGCATGCATTTTGTCCAAAACCATGTGTTTCAGCTTCTGGTAGTAGATTGGGCCAAAGTAGATGTAAGCGGCCAATGGCTCCCTGTAGAGTCATCATCAGTATAACTTTAATAATAAACAGTCTAAAGTATTTACGGAATCATTTTAATATAAAATGTATGGCACACAAAATCAAGCACACTGAAAATATTACAGAATCACATACTTCACAAATACCTGTCCACCCTGATCACATAATACCCCCCAAATAAATAACCAGTATCAGGCACATTTATGTAGAACAAAATAGCAGTCTTACTACCGATTTTAGGCCAGGTTGGTCTGAAAGCACAGGCCAATATAAAGACACATTCTGTACTACTTAATAAAGCATGCCACAGAAAAAGTGTAATTATTAATGATTACTGATTAATATCATAGAAATCATGCTCATAAACTGTAATGTGATGTTTATAATAAACACAACATTCACCTCTTTTATCCATTATTTTAGCTTGTTAAAAAGTATTGTTGAAATACATATACTACTGGGTATACAATTATTTAAAAAAAGAAACAACCAATCAAAGAGATGGCCTATAAAATACACTGTGGTATAAACAGATGGCATCTAATGAGAAAATGCCAACAAACACTCAAAACTGCACATAATGTTCAACATTCTGAATTCTACTTCAATTGAAATCTGAATTTGAGCACATTTGATTAAAAGACAATGTGCAACAAATAAGGTATAGGGCACTTAGCAGCACTCATGGAATGTAAATATATACAATACAAGTTAGCTGCATGTCCTTTACAGGATGTCACAATCGACCCCATCATTGTTTATGGCTGTTTGTGATTTACTAGGCAATTTAGTAGTTTTAAATATTTACAGTATTAGCAACAACAACAAAAAATACAGCAATGGTAAGCTGAATGTTGATATTGTCTAAAGATTGTTGTAGCTGACAAAGGAGCATAACTGTAATACATGTTGTAATCAAGTCTTATAATGGGATAACTTTATCTGACAAGAAGTGGGCAGGCTGGCTGTCTCCTGGCCAGAATATTCAGTTTCAAATAGAGACGGTTGTCTCTAGACCTCTGCCTCTTCTCTTGTCCTGTATCCCCAATGGAGCATAGGCCCTCAGCTCAAACATGCTTAGCCATTCTATACTTGTTCATCTCCTCTCAATATTGTTGACCTCTGTCTCCAATTCTCTTCTCCATGTGTTTATAGGTCTCCATCTTTGTAATTGGACCAATGGGGTATAGACATGAAATGAGGTTTCACCAAACAAGAACTCTAGGTCCCATTAATTGATTGATTGATTTAGGAACCGACATCACGGCATTCGGGACATTCCCATAAGCGCTTCGTGCCCATCCTCAGCATCCAGCGAAGAGTTCCGACACTAATAGTTCCATTAATGAATGTAGTTAATCTCGTACCCAGTCATTTTCTAGTGATTCTGTTATCAGATGTTCTGCACATAGTATGTATAGTTATCTCCACAAGCTATGCATTAGTCCAATTCTGCACAGACACCAGTTAAAGAATGTTTGTAGTTTTTTAGCAATTATTTTAGTCTTTCTCCATATTTCTTATCCATGCAGTAGTATTAATTTAAAGTTATAATAAATTCTACATGCGGTAGTATTAATTTAAAGTTATAAATTCTACATGCAGTAGTATTAATTTAAAGTTATAATAAATTCTACATGCGGTAGTATTAATTTAAAGTTATAAATTCTACATGCAGTAGTATTAATTTAAAGTTATAATAAATTCTACATGCGGTAGTATTAATTTAAAGTTATAAATTCTACATGCAGTAGTATTAATTTAAAGTTATAATAAATTCTACATGCGGTAGTATTAATTTAAAGTTATAAATTCTACATGCAGTAGTATTAATTTAAAGTTATAATAAATTCTACATGTGGTAGTATTAATTTAAAGTTATAAATTCTACATGCAGTAGTATTAATTTAAAGTTATAATAAATTCTACATGCGGTAGTATTAATTTAAAGTTATAAATTCTACATGCAGTAGTATTAATTTAAAGTTATAAATTCCAAGCCTAATTTCCGTTGACTCTCACTTATTTCCTGGTGTTATGAAAGCTCCTCTTGCCTTTGATATTCTTATTTTATATCTCTGTTTGCACCTCATCTCTGTTTAGTGGTAATGGGACTCTTTCAGTCCTGAAGGACTATAGAGTTGTGCCGCTGGGGAAGCACTTGGCAGCACCACTAGTGACTGTATAGTCCAATGCGAGAGTGACAATCTCTGTCGCAGTTTCCACATCTGTAAGACATGGCTGGTCCCGCAGTAAGTGACTGCATTTTATGCCTGTGCCTCCTATCCTCAGTTTGTTGAATCAGACTGCGCTCAAACAGCACCGGTCTGTTTCATACATCTCTTCTCCAGGAACATTTGTCTGTTGCAACTCTTTCCCACGTGTCTGGATCTATGCCATGGGTTTTCAAATGTTGCTGTTATGTAGCCGGGGACGGGGTTGGGGCGAGCGCCAAACCTTGCATATATACCCCAATGGCTTGTGCATTCATTACCATTGCAGCAAAAGTCCATCGCTTGGCCTTCTCGTGGCGGACCTGTTTTAACTAACAGGAGAAGGGGCGATGGCGAGTCACTGGCGCTGAGAAATAACCAGAACGCTCTAGATGTGTATGCACGTACATGCATGCGCAGGCACGTGTGTTTGTGCCTACACACCTAAATTTGAGTAAGACAACAGTCTGCTCTAGCAAAGGGAAGGCGCTGAAGATGGAGGCAACCAGCCAGGAGGCGCACCACAGAAATGAGGAAGGAGTGCACTGTGGCAATATCCGCTCTTTCAAGCATGTGATTGTATGTTATGTGGTCTTTCCACAATATGCCCAGATACGTCTCAGACATCTCATATGGAAGGAATTCAACTTTCTTTTCTGTCGTGAGTACAAAGTTCAGGATTCAGACCCATAGAGTAGTCTGCTAACAACACAAGCTTTATATACTTGAACTTTTGTAAGCTCTGTTAAGTCTATTATTCTCCAAAACTCTCTTAGCCTGGAAAATGTTGTGGCTGCCTTTCCAATGCCTGTCTCTAAGGAAAGATTATCTGATATTTTTTACACCAAATAGGCAAACTCATGGATAACCTTCAATTCGTAATTAGAAATTTTGATTGATGGAGGCACACCAGCATCCTGTTCCATCACATGTGTTTTATTTAGGCTGACGGTGAGCCCAAAGTCTTTGCAGGTGGCTGCAAAACGATTTATGAGCTGTTGCAGATCTGCTGCATGAGTAGTCAGTGCTGCATCGTCTGCAAAAAGTAGTTCTCTTATGTATCTTGATTTTATTTTGGTCTTTGCCTTCAGTCTTGATGGGTTAAAAAGCTTGCCATCAGATCTTGTATGGAGGTATATGCCTTCAGTGGCAGTCCCAAATGCCTACCTTAAGAGAATGGTGAAGAAGATACCAAAGTGTAGGAGCAAGAACACAGCTCTGCTTTACTCCACTGATGATGCTGAATGACTGGGATGCTGAGTCATCGAATAAAATGGTCCCCTACTGTTTTCGTGAAATGATTTCATGATACTTTGCAGGGTGGATGGACATCCTATCTTCTCAAGGATCTTAAAAAGGCCATCTCTGCTCACGAGGTCAAATGCCTTTTAAAGGTCGATGAAGGCAATATGGCTTCCTCTGTTCTCTGCACTTCTCCTGGAGCTGCCTGAGAGAGAAAATCATATCGATGGCGGACCTGTTAGGTCTAAATCCACACTGTGATTCGGGGTAGATTCTTTCAGCAAGAATATGCAATCCTTTTAGGATTACGCGAGTGAAAATCTTGCCTGTAATGCTGAGGAGGGAAATGCCTCTATAGTTGTTGCAGTCGCTTCTGTCAGCTTTGTTTTTATAAATGATAAGAATGTTCGCGTCCCTCACATCTTGTGGTACCGAGTTTTCTTTCCAGCAGAGCTGAAGTATTGCATATGGTTTTAAGATGATTGTTTCTTTGCCAAATTTTAAAATTTCAGGTGGAATACTATCTATTCCTGGTGCCTTGCTGGATTTGAGAATGTCTAGTGCTTCGCTGATTTCTGTGAGGCAAGGTTCGTTTTCCAGGGCATGAATGGTGGACTGTTGTTCAATGGCTTCCAGAGCTTCTTCTCTGACAGTGTTCTCAACTGAGTAGTGTTTTCTACCCAGCGTATTTGTTTTGCTTGATCTTTTATGATTACACCCTCTGTTGATCGTAAAGGGGCCATCTTATTTTTTGATGGACCGACAGCTTGCTTGATGCCCTCGTACATTTCTCTCATATTTCCAAGTGTCTGCACAAGTTTGAATTTGTGCAGAGAGCTGTAGCCAGTACCTGTTCGCACATTTTCTTGTGGTCTGTTGTGCTCAATTTCTGGTCATTCGCAGTGTCTGCAATGTTTTCTTTGATGGATTTGTTTTATACATTGAGAATGGATGTCTCTTTATCTCCAGCACTGGGAGCATCTCTTCAGAGTGGGCTTCAAACCTGTTGGCTGACTTTGCTTCTTGCCAAATGTTGATAGTGCTATGTTGTAGATAGTGTTGTACAAATGACTCCATCTCTCAGTGGCAGTTCCATCTGTGGGGCCAGGCAGTCTCCGCCAGAACCTGGGTGAATTTGTTGACGTTCTCTTTATTTTGGGTGCTGCTGGTGTTGATGCATGGTCTTCCGTCTGTTGTTTCTGTAGATTCTCTTTGACTTTATCTTCACCTTGCTGGAAACGAGTGAATGATCAGTGTCGCAGTCAGCAGTATGATAGCTGCGAGTCAGCTATACATTGCGGAGGTTGCTGCATTTGGTGAGCACCAGGTTGAATTGGTGCCAGTTCTTTGATCTGAGGTGCCTCCATGACACCTTGTGTTGTGGTTTTATGCAAAGAAGATGTTGGTTACACAGAGTTTATGATGGCTGCAGAATTCCAAGAGACGTTGTCCATTGTCGTTGATCTTCCCAATGCCAAACTGTCCTAGACATGAAGGCCAAGATTTGTGGTCAGAGCCAACCCTGGCTTTGAAATCCCCCAGGATAAAAAGATGTTGCTTCTCTGACCACTTTGCTAAGGTTGTCATAAAACTTATCTTTAGATTCTGATTCTGCAATTAGCGTTGGGGTGAAAATACTTATAATACTAACTGGGCCTGCTTCTGTCTGGAGTTGGAGCATCAGTATTCTTTCGGTAACATCGCTTGGTGGTATTATGGACTTTAGCAGCTTGTTTCTGATAGCAAAACCCACTCCATGCTCCCTGGTCTCTCCGCATGGCTTGCCATACCAGTAGGTAAGTGAAGTCCCTCTCCTTGATGTTTCCAGATTCTGAGAGTCTGGTCTCTTGCAGGGCGACAATGTCTATCCCCAGTTTGAGTAGTTAATTTTTTATCACTGCTGTTTTATGAGCATTGACAATCTCACTTAGATAGTCTGAGAAGCCAGGGGTCATGGTTCTTACGTTCCATGTTACCAGCCTTAGGGCCGGTTTATTTTAAAAAAAAATTGTTGTCAGGTATCTAGATTGCGGCCCATGTGTTAGGATTTTGGCCCCAAGCTCCACACACCCTCAGGAGCAGATGCATCGTGGCGAGACAGCACCTTATTGACTGAGGGTTGCCCAGCTTAGGCGGGCGGCAGCTGTCTATAGTGAGATACAATGATCTCTCCCACCATCGGAAGCAACCCCTGGTGCCTTGCTCTATGTCAATTGAGCATTTAGACTTATAACTGGTAACTGCTGCTTTCCGTGTTGTGTTGCCACTGTTACGTGATGCTGTAGTGGCCTCTCCAGGGCACAAGCCTGGGCAATGAAATGTTAAAAACCAGCTGTTGCCCAATAGCAAGTTCTCCCCCTCCACGTCACCAAGGTAAAAGCAGTAGGCAGTGCAACTTTGCATCGGTGCCATCGCAGGAGTTGCCAGAACTATGTTGTTTACAACATGGGACTGCCTTAAGGACTCCATCTCTGGATTTGTCCTCAGGGTTTACTCCCGAAGTCTTTCCCATTTGGGTACACCTGTAAGGCAAGCAGAGGTTTGAGATTTAGAGTTTCCTCTCTTAGAGGAGATATCAACCAAAGTTGTCGAGCCTCCTCTGCCCAGGAATCAATAAGGAGGGAAGCCTACCATTCTTCCTTCCTGGCAGTGATTGATCAGATGACCGTAGCCATTGCCTCTATTGAGAGATCCTCTGCCCACCATCGCTGACTTGAAACCATAATCAACAACTATCTGTCGGCTGCTCCCAAGTCTGATCCACCACCTGTGCCTGTGGCTTTATGTTACCCTGTTTGGGGAGGGGGGGGGCCTAAACGGGTACTTCACCTTGCCCAAGGGTGTCCCGTAGGCTAGTGGAGGGAAGGAGGTGCCTTACTTCTCCTTTGATAGGCGATACCCCTCTCTGTCTACACTGATACCTAAACTATATGACTCTTGACGTGAGGTTTCACCAGACAAGACCTCTAGGACAAATTATTGAAATACCCAGTAACTCCAGAAGTGACATAGTCTTTGCCCATATAGTTGAAGCCATGTTCAATCAGCACTTCAGACAGATCAGAGACTTTATCTCCACCAAATGCTGTAAGGGAAGATATAGAAAAAATCAAATGTGAAAAAAAGGTTACTGGACACCAGTAGCATATTGCCACACACACAATATTCCAACTGTTATTTTTTCCATAAATCATACACACTAACAATCCATAATTTTATACTTATAAAATCAAAATATTAAAATGACAGACACTTACAAAAAGCTAACTGTTACAATCCCAATGTTTCATAACATTTATAAAAAGACACACAATTTGTTCAGAATAATGTTCAACAATCTTTAACCATGAGTAAATGATGTTTATAATAACTTTATGTCTTGTATTTGTTTCATTATTTTATGATTTATAAACTTATTAAATCTGTTTCACTTAAATTTATGAGTTTGGCACTGTCAGATGAAACTGACAAAATACAAATGAACAGTACTTCACTGATTAAATCCGTGTCAGTTCTAAGCACTGATATTGGTCTTGTGAATTACTTTTTGTTTGGGCAATTCAGTATAAATAAATAACTCTTCAATAAAAACTGATTCCTTAGGTTAATGATACGGCTTCAGATCTTGGGAAATTCAAGTTATTTATTATGAGAAATAGTGTTCAGAAATTTCTAGGATAAATACTTTTGCCAGTTTCAGAAATGCCAGTATGCCTCCATTCTTTTAACCTGATTCATTTGAGAATTGTATGTTCTGAAAGATGATCAATAATTAGAAAAATAATCTTCTGGCGCCCGGTTTGCAGCAGACATTTTAGTCATGGCTCACCAACCCTCTCTTTCATGTAACATTTTCATGAAGTTGTTGTTGTTGTTGTTTACATGATATTTGTTACCCAGTTGTTTAAGCTATCTACATACATCTTTCTGTCTTCCTCTGCCTCTCTCACTTCATATATTCTCCACATGACTAATTTCTCTATTCTACCTCTTCTGTTACTGTGTCCCATAAAAATAAAGCAGGATCTTTGCTATATTCCTCCGTGCCAAGTAGTCCCAGTACATCGTAAAGTCTACAAGAATATTGTCTGGCCCTGGAGCTATACCATGTTTCATCTTCTTTATAATATTTTCCAACTCATGTTTCAGTATGAAACTTTGCCCACTAGAATATTTCCGTACTTTAACTTTATATATAATTTCTATGGATTACTCTTTCCTTATATGTCCTACATTTTCTAATGCGAAGTTTTATTATTGTTATTCTTTATATTTTCAATCTATTTGCATTGCTCATTGGACAATTTCTCTTTATCTTCATAACATTGCTTCTTGATTTCCCTACTTAATGTTTGTTATTTCTTGCTGTCATTGTTTGCTGCTCTTCTTGATTCAATAAAATCTAAAATGCCTCATATATGATTCTTTTTTAAAAGTTCCTTGTTTTCTTGTTTGGAGATTTTTCTTCCATGGATGTCTCAATACATTTATAGAATTCTTGCCATCTCTATTTTACTGAACAGACGCGTTCAAGTGCTTCAAATTTATTTATTTCCGAAACGTGCAGCAGACATTTTAGTCTTTCTTTAATGTTGTCATTAGTTTTCAACACTTGTTTGGAAGCTAGGTGTTATTTTCCATTTTTCAAGTATTCTTAGTTTCATTTTAAGATTGCATTCAACAGCACTATGATCACAACCACTATAGTATATTCAAATACTTGGGTCAATAACAAATAGTGAAACATTTGGACAAGAAAAATAAATTCCTGCAGCCACACAGACATCAATACAAGCACCACAAAATCTAATCATTGAACAGAAACAATATTTTGCTAACAAAAACTAAGTCATGGCATAACAAGGTTGGGTGAGAGGTTTGTTCACTGTCATCTTATTCTAGAACATCCTGGCAAATCGCTGGCATCCATATGACAAGTCTGGGTCGATGAGAGGGCTGTACTGGCTAGCAAATGGCCATAACTGCCTCTACTGAGAACAAGACCACAATTTGCACAACAAGCAAATGATAATCATCATCATAATCATGTGCCATGCCGATCAGTGTGAGTGGTCAGGGTTGGCCATCCCACACAATCATCAGTCTTGGATTAGGTCTGCCTTCTTGTACCAGTTATGAATGTGGCAAAACCATCCAGGCATTTATCTCTCTGCTTTCCCGTTGCTCTTCTCTCATCAATCTTGCCAGTGGTCACAATGCTTTTTCAGTTTATTTCTCCTCATAACATGCCCACAACATCAACTGTCTACATCTAATTTCTCTATACAATGTATCGTTTTCATCTGTTTCTGACAGAAATGCCGCACTGGTTTTTCTGTCTGTCCATGGTATTTATTCTCTGTATTTTCTCACAAATCAACAGGATAGGCAAAAAACCATGTTTTATGAAAGATTTGAGGTTTTATGGCTATACTGTATCAAAGAAATTAAGAAAGAGTACACTGTAACAAATACTTGTGGATACAAAATAAACACATTTTCTGTTGACAATATCAAGCACAAGAATAGTAATGAGAAACAGAGACCATGTTATTCTAGCATTTAATGAAGAGGGAATGAAAAAATAAAGTAACAAATAATCAGTTTATGCCACACAAAGTAGCAATGTACGGGAATTATTAATAAACACATTTTATAATGTCCAATAAAACAATATACACAAATATGACATTAATGGTTAAGAAATATAACAACAATAAGCCCACAGTAAAAGACAGAAACTCAGACCTGTGCCATAATGAAACTTCCCCTCGAGCACTCCAGCTTTGCTACCAAGCAGCTCCATAAGCTTGCCTACAGTCATACGTGAGGGGTATCCATGAGGATTCATAATCTACATGGAAATACACAAGTCATTGAGAAAATACATAAGTCATTGAGAAACTGAATGTTTTCTGCTGAGATGTATTTCTGCTGACAAGTTGTAAGCACATGCTCAAATAAAGGCATCACAATCTAAATAGAATAAATTTTCTGTTGACACGTCTGTATAGGTTATGAACAAGAGGGGGGACAAAACACAACCCTGTCATACACTGTATCTTTTGGTGAAGGGCAATGAGTATCCTCCCTTCATTCTAAAAGTACACTCATTGTAGTTATATAAGCTTCTACATAAGTTCATTAGATGTGTACTAACTCCATACATTTTAAAGATTTCCCACAGCTTGTTTCGATCTACTCTATCAAATACCTTTTCCTGGTTAGCAAAGGCTTAAGTAGAGTACTTCATTAAATTCAATTATTTTTCTATCAGTTGTCTAAGAGCAAAGATGACATCTGTGCATCCTTTGTTTTTCCTAAATCCAAAATTTCATTTAGCTCTTGTTCTATTATAAGTCATAGTCTTTTCTCGAGAATTTTGCACAATAACTTTTCATGAGTGAAAAGGGAAATACCTTTATATTGTGTGCACTCTCATTTACTGCCTTTGTTTTTCCAAACTGAGATGATTATGGTGCTTCCCATGGTGTCTTTTATTATACCCATACGTGGTTAAACAGTCTACGAAGCCCCGTTGCTTCTACTCTTGTTGCTTTAATTAGTTCATTTTGTATTTTGTCTTGTCCATGGGATTTATTACATGGGGATGATCTGATGACTTCTCTAATTTCTTTCAATATGTCTGGTTCTAGTTATTCAATGGCATCCATGTAAGTTTCTTGGAGCCCTATAGTGTCGGATGGAATGTTCAAAAGTTGTTTGAAGTACTGCCTCCATCAATTTAGGATATGTTTTTGTTCACTTAATGGTTCTACTTTTATGCTGTTAATTATTTCAGTTGGACCAACAAATTCCGTTCTGGTTCTCATAGGATTAATCTTTTAGTAGAAGTTTCTAGTTGTCTCCTTATAGTTTTTATTTATGATTTCTCCATATTACAACCAATCTTTTGTTTTTCTCTCTTTATTATTCTATATGCATGTCTTCTTGCTATTCTATATACGATACAATTACAATCCAGATTGCTTTTCACCCACTTTTAATCAGTTAAGTGACCAGCCCAGGGCATCTGATTCTTCATTAGTAGAGTGTGGATACTGGGCATGGATGCTCTTTCTAAAACTTCAGTGTCTGGGATCTTGTCTTGCCATTTAATCTTCAATAGCTTCCTAAGGCAGACTGCGTGGAAGTGGTTTAATTTCCTAGCGTGTCGTGATAAACAGTCCAGGTTTCACAAGCATATATAGCAGTGCAGTTATATAAATATAAAAGAAACTAACAAACACAAGAATAAAGATATTTAAAAAAAAAAAGTTAGTTGCGTATCTTTTACATGACGTAGCAGTCAACCCCAGCATATTTTGGCTATTTGAGATTTCTTGGCAAGTTTACGTTTAGTAGTTTGCCATTGCTTTCTGAATGACCGGCACACATTCCACTTAATAAAAAACCAACATAAGGCGGTCTGCTGCCAAATCACCCACAGATGTGTTTCGAACTGGGCCGTAATCCCTTCGCCATGGAGCCGGCAAAAATATTAAGGCAACCTCAAATAGACGTATCAGCACTGAAGCAAAATGTCTCAAAACTGCTGTAAATCGAACATTCCTTGCTGGTGAACCAATGATCAGATAAAAATCACCCTGATACCTAATTCATCAGTGAAAGTATTGTCTCCATACAAGAAATCAAACTGTATTGATCAATTCCAGTGTGAGTGGCAAACAACTTATAAAGGTGAATGGAACAACAATGTGTAAATCGAGTAAATGAGGACTTAACAGTATGGGTGGAAAAAAGTTAATCCGTCTTCAAGAATCCCTATGCAGTCGACAGGTCACAAAACTGATACTCCATATATAAACAATATCAGTGACTGTATGCTTTAAGTATTTCAGCCAAAGTATAATTCATGTTTAACTTCCTACAAAGAATAAATATGACAGCCTAATAGTTGGAAGACTAGGACAGTAACTGCGAACATCTGCAGGAGAAAATAGTACAACATGGAGTGTTTAAAAAGTAGTATACAAACAGCAAATGGTAACTTATCGGTGACAGATAACAAGAAAAAGCAATTATGGTTTACTAAAGAAATCATGAACAAAATGATCAGTTTCTTTTATCTGCCATCATCTTAAAAAATAAATGTGTGATTATCAATGATATGACACTATTTTCAATGTCGCCACTGCCTGGGTGACATTACAGTGTCTAACCTAAAGAATGGCTGCAATACACTTTTGCCTGAACCTATTGACGAAACTGAAGGAACTGAGACTGTTAGTGCTGACGAAATTGTGAAATTGTGCAACAATGTAGGACTAAACAGTGAAAACATTATGCCACAGGAAGTAACAGATTGGTTGAAATGTGACAAAATGAAATTTTGAACGATGATGAAATTGTTTCTAGTGTGACTACCATTGAAGAAGAAGAAATTAATGACGATGAAGGATCAATTCTTAAGCAAACACCTACAACTAGCCACTCAGAAGCAGAAACAATGTTATCAAAGTGCACGACAGGTTTGAAATGCAGGAGGAGGAAAATGCAACACAGATCCAACTTCCGCGTAAGATACGGAACATCGCTGCGTAGAATGCTTGAGTCTCAAAGACACAGAAGGAGATGACAGATCATTTTAAAGAAATGTAGGTTTATAGTATTACAATACATTTCTGTGCATAATTACTCTTATACTGAAGTTGGTATTGATCATTTTGTAACATTAAAAACAATATGTATATATTATTCACTTTTAAAGGATTCTATTTTCATTTCATCATCACGTTACTATACATATGTAGTAAGATATTTATGTTATCCATCTATACGCTTATCCATCACAGCCCTGGTCCGGGTGGTGACAGTTAATCAAAGTTTTACTGTAATACACAACACAAAAGAAGTGCATGAAATATAAGAAGAATCATTTAAAAAAAAACAAATTACAAATGATTTTTTCTTAAATCAACAGGAAACAGCTGCATCAGGGGAACAGATGGAGAAATATAGTGGATAAAACTGATATAATAAAAGACTAACTGAAAACATAGAAGGCGTATTCTGGGACAACAGAGGTAAAATAAAAAAACCAAATCTGTGCAATAGTCATGAATGCCCAAGAATACTGAATGCTGAAGAAGATAAGGCTATCAAAATATGAAACAAGGAAAGGCTGCAAGTCCCGGCAAGATACTGTCATATAAATATGTAATAACATAAACAATAATAGATACATCCTCCAAGGACCTCAAAACATCCATTTTCATCACACTGCCCTAAAAACAAAAAAGCTGTTAATTGCCACTATTAGCTTAATAAGCCATATAACTAACATACTCTCAAGATCATACCAGAAATAAATCAAAATAAAATAGATAAAGAAGTAGCTGAAGAACAATTTGGTTTCCATAAATGCAGTGGAGCCAGAGAAGCCATAATTTGTTTAAGGATGTTGACTAAAAAATCCATTCTTTCCAGGCTATGATGATTTATCTGTTCATCCATGCTATACATATGATCCCAAAGGGCCTGACCACATGTGCAGTAGCTTGCACCAATACTCTTCCCAACAGTGCAGACCCTCCAATCTGTCCCACTGCTTGTTTCCCATCACATCAGCAAGTTAGATTAAACACAGTATACACAATACACTTCCCAACAGTGCAGACCCTCCAATCTGTCCCACTGCTTGTTTCCCATCACATCAGCAAGTTAGATTAAACACAGTATACACAATACACTTCCCAACAGTGCAGACCCTCCAATCTGTCCCACTGCTTGTTTCCCCATCACATCAGCAAGTTAGATTAAACACAGTAAACACAATACACTTCCCAACAGTGCAGACTCTCCAATCTGTCCCACTGCTTGTTTCCCCATCACATCAGCAAGTTAGATTAAACACAGTAGTGCTAAAGTAATTTGGAATATTTGTTGGTGTCTGCCAGAAGGATTAGTTGACATGAAACAATTGCACTGATCTAACAACTGCATCTAAATGTGTTTTGTTTTAAAGAATCATAACGCTTGATGATAGATACAGATATTTGATTGAAAATATGAAGCATTTAACTACCTGTGAACCTCAGACAAGTGTATGTGTATGTGTGTGTACAGCAGAAGCACGTGTGTGGAATGATGAGAAGTGTGTGTATGTATAAGCAGAGGTATGTGTGTGTGGAATGATGTTTGTGTATATTCATAAGGACTGAGCTCCACTGAGAGAAAATGAATGTTCCAGAAATAATGTGAGAATAACAAAAACAGTACAATCAGAAAACTACCAACAAAGACTAAATATGGATACAACATACAAAGTGAAGAAATGTTACAAAAACAAATGACATGTACTTACAATGTCTGGACAAATTCCCTGAAATAAATGAAATACTTTCAGTACTAAATATCATTCAACAGCATAACTGCACTGCTTATTAAATAATGACTGAAAAAAAAAAGATATCTAGAGGTCACACCATCTTCCCCCAGTGGATGTGGCTTGTAGTAGGACAGACTTCTACCCTACAACTCAACAAACTCTACCACACCACCATACACCCCAGTGGATGTGGCTTGTAGTAGGACAGACTTCTACCCAACAACTCAACAAACTCTCCACCATACACCCCCAGTGAATGTGGCTTGTAGTAGGACAGACTTCTACCCTACAACTCAACAAACTCTACCACACCACCATACACCCCAGTGGATGTGGCTTGTAGTAGGACAGACTTCTATCCAACAACTCAACAAACTCTCCACCATACACCCCCAGTGAATGTGGCTTGTAGTAGGACAGACTTCTACCCAACAACTCAACAAACTCTCCACCATACACCCCCAGTGAATGTGGCTTGTAGTAGGACAGACTTCTATCCTATAACTCAACAAACTCTACCACACCACTATACACCCCCAGTGGATGTTGCTTGTAGTAGGACAGACTTCTACCCTACAACTCAACAAACTCTCCACCATACACCCCCAGTGGATGTGGCTTGTAGTAGGACAGACTTCTACCCTACAACTCAACAAACTCTCCACCATACACCCCCAGTGAATGTGGCTTGTAGTAGGACAGACTTCTATCCTATAACTCAAACTCTACCACACCACTATACACCCCCAGTGGATGTGGCTTGTAGTAGGACAAACTTCTACCCTACAACTCAACAAACTCTCCACCATACACCCCCAGTGGATGTGGCTTGTAGTAGGACAGACTTCTACCCTACAACTCAACAAACTCTACCACACCACTATACACCCCCAGTGGATGTGTACAACTCAACAAACTCTACCACACCACCATACACCCCCAGTGGATGTAGCTTGTAGTAGGACAGACTTCTACCCTACAACTCAACAAACTCTACCACACCACTATACACCCCCAGTGGATGTGGCTTGTAGTAGGACAGACTTCTACCCTACAACTCAACAAACTCTCCATCATACACCCCCAGTGAATGTGGCTTGTAGTAGGACAGACTTCTACCCTACAACTCAACAAACTCTACCACACCACTATACACCCCCAGTGGATGTGGCTTGTAGTAGGACAGACTTCTACCCTATAACTCAACAAACTCTACCACACCATATACACCCCCAGTGGATGTGGCTTGTAGTAGGACAGACTTCTACCCTACAACTCAACAAACTCTACCACATCACTATACACCCCCAGTGGATGTGGCTTGTAGTAGGACAGACTTCTACCCTACAACTCAACAAACTCTACCACACCACTATACACCCCCAGTGGATGTGGCTTGTAGTAGGACAGACTTCTACCCTACAACTCAACAAACTCTCCATCATACACCCCCAGTGAATGTGGTTTGTAGTAGGACAGACTTCTACCCTACAACTCAACAAACTCTACCACACCACTATACACCCCCAGTGGATGTGGCTTGTAGTAGGACAGACTTCTACCCAACAACTCAACAAACTCTCCATCATACACCCCCAGTGAATGTGGCTTGTAGTAGGACAGACTTCTACCCAACAACTCAACAAACTCTCCATCATACACCCCCAGTGGATGTGGCTTGTAGTAGGACAGACTTCTACCCTACAACTCAACAAACTCTCCACCATACACCCCCAGTGAATGTGGCTTGTAGTAGGACAGACTTCTACCCTACAACTCAACAAACTCTACCACACCACTATACACCCCCAGTGAATGTGGCTTGTAGTAGGACAGACTTCTACCCTACAACTCAACAAACTCTCCATCATACACCCCCAGTGAATGTGGCTTGTAGTAGGACAGACTTCTACCCTACAACTCAACAAACTCTACCACATCACTATACACCCCCAGTGGATGTAGCTTGTAGTAGGACAGACTTCTACCCTACAGCTCAACAAACTCTACCACACCACTATACACCCCCAGTGGATGTGGCTTGTAGTAGGACAGACTTCTACCCTACAACTCAACAAACTCTACCACACCACCATACACCCCAGTGAATGTAGCTTGTAATAGGTTAGACTTCTACTCTACAACTCAATTCCATCACACCACCATACACCCCCAACAAACTGTATCACTAAATGTAAATAGCCTTACGCAAGATGGAAAACACAGCCACCAATATAACTTTTCATTAATCATTATTTCTGCGATCTTGCCCAGGTTTGATGATTGGCGATAGCTTCTAACTTCACTTGGTGTTTTTTTTTTTTAAATAGAACTAAGATAATGATGGATTTTCTCTGGTCTGCTGGTAAATTACCTTCTTTCAAAGCCCTTTTAATGGGGTCAAGGAAGGTAAAAAGTTCATAGCCTGAAAGCACTATTATGAATATTGTGGTACTGTTTCCTGTATATGTTGGCAAAGTAGTTACTAAATGCCTCTACTTTCTACTCATTACTTCTTAGTGGTTCATTATTTGCTGAGCTGGGGATTATTCTTTGTTCTAATTTCTAAGAGATCTGATCTGAGGTGCCTTGTTTTCATACCATTTTGCTGCAGAATTAGCTCACTATAATTTTGGTGATGTTTTCTTGTCATTTCTTTACTCAGTGTGTACTTTGGCAGTTAGATGGTTATAATTTTGTTTTGGAAGGTTTGTCAATTTACCGACTTGTTTTTCTCATTTCATTTAAAGGGTCAATGTCAATGCTCCATTAAAGTTTAAACTTCCTAATGAATCATTAATGGAATTGTTTCTTTTGCATACTGGAGTAGTATCAAACAGTTTTACTATAGACTTTGTCTACTCTATATCCAGCATAGTAAGAATGGTCTAAGATCTCTGTCCTCGTTGTCTCTTGAAAGTTTGCCAATCTGTCTTTTTCCAGTTTCATGAGAGCACTGTGGTATTTGTTTTCAGGTGCCTCACGTTTGTGATGTTTAAGAGAATGGGCCTGTGGTTACTATTGTCAGGGACTGTGAAATATTGGATGGATCTCACCTAAAAACTTGGTTAGATTTGGTCTGCTGTTTGTTCCACTGGCATGGTGATACAATTCTGGTGGGGAATGAGAATTCTGCAGTGGAATGAGAGTTGTTGTCAGTGATTTCCTATAAAGCTACTTTTGGTGGCTTCCAGTCTATCTAGCTCCACGGAACATTCATATCATCAGTATTCTTCTCAAGAAAGTTCAGTGTGAGGCAGTTTTGGTTAACTTTCAATGCCCACCAATCCCCAGACCATAACTTCATGCATATCTATTTCGTCATTGATTCCAAGATTGATTGATTTAGGAACCGACATCACAGCATTCGGGGCATTCCCATAAGTGCTCCGTCCCCATCCTCAGAACCCAGCGAAGAGTTCCAACCCTAATAGTACCAGTAGCAATCTGATTATATTTGCGTCTCACCTTTCCTCTAAGTGTCAGTCAGCATCAGCCAGATCCCCTCGTCACTCCTCGCTGTCGCATTCTTGCCAGACCATGGTGGTCCATTTGCTCCTCCGAGGTGTACACGTGCTCCCACAAGGCCGCAACCACGTCTGCCTTATCATGCATCAATACTCCACCAAGTTTTGCAGAGCCAGCCAATCTGTCTGCCTGTTCATTCCCCAGCACACCCCGGAGAAAAGATCCAGACGATGTTTGCCACCCATGACTTCCACTCTGCACGAAGCTTGCATGTCCTCACCCTACTCAGCATGCTTTTTGAGTCAGTTACAATCACGATGTGTGTGTGTATTGTATTCGCCATCCAGTGGAAAGCTGCACTGACTGTCTCCACCTCCAATCTTATGCTAGATGTTGTGGTATCATATGCCAGGCTCTCCTGCACCAAACGTTGATCATTAGCCTTTGCCAAGAACCTCCAGGCACTTCCACTACCTCTCAACACCAAACCATCTGTGTAGATAATCAAATCACCCGGGCGAGCATTATCCTGAATTGGTTGCTGAATTTCCACTTCCATGGCCCCTGCTGGCAACTCCCTGCTCAATGTGATTATAACTCTGCACAAGTCTGAATGCTCCACAGGCACTCTGACCCACTCCTCTCCTCGCCTAATATTCTCCAAGAAGCACACCTGTCTGATCGTATCCTCCGCCTGAGCCATCCATGATTTCCCCTCTTATCAGTCGCTGGCCCTTAACTACGTCCAGCGCCTCATGCAACGGGTGATCTGTGTTTGCAGCTATTCTGAGGTATGCCGTTGTCTGCATCACCTTGTGCCTACCAGCAACAGTCGGCAAACCAAGGATGTACTGCATACACACCACTGGGGTGTCTCTGGTGCATCCCAGAATGACCCGCATAGCCTCGTTCTGTATGCGCTCCAATCTCACCAGCTGACTCTTTGAGACAGTGAGCAGTCCTAGTCCATAATCAGTCAATGAGAGGATCAAGTGCTGGTATAGTCTGAAAAGCATTCTCTGCTCTATGTCCATTGCAGTCATAGTTTTAAGTGCGTTGAGTCCCTTTTGAGATCTTGTCACAACCGTCTCCACATGGTCCTTGAAGGACAGGCTCCTGTCAAATGTGATTCCCAGATACTTCAGTTTGTTCTCTCTGTTGATGCTTCCACCATCTATCGTGAGGCTTGGAACATCAGCTCTCACAATCCTGTTGTCCAGAGAGCACCACAAAACAGCTGACTTTTCCTGGTGGATGACAGCACCCATTTCAGTGCACCAGTCAATCACTTTGTCTACTGTCAAGGGGGAGCCTGTATGTGGTTCTGGATATGTGCCATTAATCATTGGTATTTGATGTACTTGCACTGATACACTTTGTGTCTGATGTGATGTGAAGGATGCAGCCTTTGATGCACTGCCTACTGGGTGACTGATAGGCACATTTTAAGGTTTTGGTTAGTTCTGATTGTTTATTTTTATTCCTAAGATGTTCAATTAAAAGGTGCATTGTTTGTCTGTGTTACGATTTCTCCTGAACATAATAAAGAATGCCCTTCATGAAAAGGCATTGCAAGGATCAAGCTGTAAATACATTTAGTACAGAATGACTTTGAGGAAAGCATATGGGAAATGCTGATGATTAAATACTTACAAGGTCAGTAAATGGCATATCCTCCTGGGGAACTATTAAGCCACACACACTGTAAAGAAAACAGAACAAATAAGTTATTTTTAATTGAAGGAATATAATTACTAGGAAGAACGAAATACCACAATGTTATATACAAGTAAATGGGAATATTCTTCAACAAGTGAATAGGTACAATTATCTCGGAACAGTAATAACATCTGATGGGTGATGCCTTGAAGAGATTAGAACAAGAATCGTCATGCCTACGGTAGCCTTTAGCAAGATGAAAAACATACTGACTAATAAAAAGATGTCAATTGAAACGAGAAAAAGAGTGTTGAGGTGCCACATAGAACCTGTACTTTTATATGGATGTGAAGCTTAGACAATGAGCAGTCAAGCTGAAAAACACCTTGTGTGGTTTCCGATGAAAAATGCAAAGAATACCATGGACAGCCAGAAAGACCAATGAACAGGTCCTTCAAGAAACAAATGAAGATCGTAAACAGATTAGAGACATTAGACGCAGACAGTCAAAATTATTTGGGCATGTTATGAGGAGAAGTGAATTGGAGAACTTGGTGACAACCGGTAAGATTGAAGGGAACAGACCAAGAGGAAGACCTAGAAGCAAATACCTGGATAGCTTGGCCTCATGGCATGGTCAAGACAGAAACACAGAGCTGATCCACGACTCTGGTGATCGAGTGAGATGGCAAAACATGGCCGCCCACGCTTACCGACATATATATATATATATATATATATATATATATATATATATATATATATATATATATATATATATATATATATATATATATATATATGCCAGCTTCCTGGCCTAGAGGTTAGCGACTTTTCTCTGTAATCTTGTATACTCTCGTAAGTAACGTGACGACGGTGAGAATCAGCAGTGGTTCGAATTCGTGTCGATAACTTACGGGGTATGTGAGCCGGCCACTCAGAAAGCAATGGCAAACTACTGAGTGTAATCTTGCCAAGAAATCAACAATCAGCTGAAAGATGCTGATGTTGATAGCAATGTCCTGTAAAGGATATGCAAACCACAACAATATATATATATATATATATGCGCATGTGTATGCTTGTGCGCACTCTCCTCCTGGCCTGCATATTTTGTAGATGTATCCTCATTATGCTTCATCATCAACAATAATATAATTCAGGTGTAATGAGGTGTCTGAATGCAAGGATGGGTGGACATGTTATAGATTCCAAGTATTGATGTCCGGACCTAGAGATCTGAGTTCATGCAGGAGTGAATGGGTGGTATACTGGCAGACTACTTGCATCTGGTTCTCAGTTGTGTTGCAAGTTAGAGTGTCCACAAACTGTGCAGGGTTGGCTTTGCTGGGTGGGTGAGTGGGTGGGTGGGTGAGTGTGTGTGTGTGTGAATGAGTGAGTGTATGAGTGTGTGTGTGTGAATGAGTATGTGAATGACTGAGTGTGTGAGTGAGAGTGTATGAGTGAGTGAGAGTGTATGAGTGAGTGTGAAAGTGTGAGTGAGTGTGAGAGAGAGTGTGAGAGTGTGAGTGTGGAAGTGTGAGTGTGTGAGAGTGAAAGTGTGAGTGAGTGTGAGTAAATGTGAGTGTGTGCGAGAATATATATGTGTGTGTGTGTGTGTGTGAGCGAGCGAGAATATCTCTGTGTGTGTGTGTGTGTGTGAGAGAGAGAGAGAGAGAGAGAGAGAGAGAGAGAGAGAGAGAGAGAGAGAGAGAGAGAGAGAGAGAGAGAGAGAGAGAGAGAGAGAGAGAGAGAGAGAGAGAGCGACTGACACCTAACACCCCCCCCCCCCCAAATTAGTGATGACTGAGAATCTGATTTCTAAGCATATGTAACGGGACTGCCACCAAATCCCAGCACGCACCACTGTCATAATTGTAAAATACTTGACTTAGGCACACTGGACAAATGTGATGTCCAGACCCTTTTAATAACAGGGTGTCATTCCTTATTATTGTTTAATGCACTAAAATCTCAGCAACTTCATTCACGTTTTACAAGGTAGCGTTTACTTAAATACCCCAATCAGGATTTTAGAAACACCACTTACCCTTTTTGTCCGTGACGACTGCTAAACTTATCTCCAACTTCTGGCCTTCGAGTCTGTCTTAACAACATCTTGATAAGCATTGACTCTTCCTGGTTTTGAGTTAAAAGCACCCGCTCTACATACACTGGTTCTGATCCTTTATACCTAGACGCAACAACATTGTAAAGATAATCTCTATACTGAAATGAGTTCAATGGGGAAACTGTAATGTCAGTCAGAACATCCTTATCATTTAGATAAATAAACACAGAAAAAAATGTCAAAAATACTGTCTATAAAATAAGAATAATTTTTGTTTTAAAAAGTTAAAATATGACATACACATTATAAGAATATATCAATATAATACACATGAAAGAATGCAAAAAATTATTATATCAAACATAACTCAAATGGCAAGCTGCAAAATGATAAAACTGTATAACTGTAACCAACAACAGAAATGACTAGATGTTCACATAGATGATAGAAACTGTAAATGTAGGTGAACTCACATAATGGGTGTTTCCTTATATTCAGTCTGTTTCATCTGTCCTAATGCTGGTTGTTTACTAGGCGATAATGATGTGACAGTTGGCATCTCTTTGTTGATCATTACTTGACGATTCTCAATGCGCACACCTTACATTTCAACACAACAGAGAAGTGTAACACAGATAAATTAATAAAACGTTTAATAAAAACTGAATTATTTACTCTGCATAAGTCTGTGATGTTTTAATTACTTATTTCTATTTAAGATCAATCAATAGCCATGTAACTACATGCACGGTTAATTGTTTGTCCAAATATAAAAGAAGACATGATTAACTGAATCATGTGGCTCAGCTGGCCTGTTATTAGACACAAAACCTCATTGTGTGTCACACATAACAGCACACTTGCAATAACATGTGAAATGGTAAAAGTTAGTTGCATGACTTTTACATAACGTTGCAATCAATCCCAGCATTTATTGGCTGTTTGTGATTTACAAGTCAAATTTAGTTCAGTAGTTTGCCTTTTGTTCAACCTCAATTAAATGTTATGTGTGATACGTTGGGAAATACCCTAACAGAATCTAGAACAATTCTAGAAAGATGGAAGGAATACTGCAGTGGAATGTATGATTTGAATGACTGTGAGAATATGAATGAGATACATGAACCAATGACAGCAAAGACAGAACCTGAACACTAATTAGATGAAACTGTATGGGCGATAAAGAACCTGAAGAATGGTAAATCACCAGGTTGTGATGAGATACCAGCGGAACTAATTAAAGCGGGAGGAGAAGAAAGCACACAAATCTATCAGACATCATGTAAACAGATATGATCTTTGTTTTTGCATTGTTCAGATATAAGTTGTGATTTTCACTGTTCTTTTGGATTGTGTTATTAGATTATGGTACAGAAAAACTAATAATCACAACCCAAAAGATTAGTGAAAATTAGTTTATATCTTAACATAGCAAAAACAATGATAGTGCATACAGATAAAACTAATATGGAGAAAGAAATACATGTTAATGAGGAAAAATTGGAGGTGGTGGAAAATTTTGAATATCTTGGGTCATTAATTATCTACAATAGTGACACAAAGAAAGAAATTAAAAGACAAATATCTATTGCCCTTCAAAGACTAAAACAACTGAATAAATTGTGGTGAGGGATGGATAGACCTACAAAAATTTGATTTTTAAGAGCATGCATCTTTCCCATTGCAACATACATTTGTGAGACTGGACACTTACTAAACAAGCTGAACAGCGCATAAATGCCTTTGAATAAAATGTTACAGACAGGTTCTAAGAATATCTTGAAAACAGAAAAGAATAAATGCATCCATATGACAAGATTTGAAAATTGAAGAAGGTTGGCTACAAAAGACAATAAAACAAAGAAAATTTAAATAGTTTGGTCACTTGAAACGTCATGAAAGTTTGGAGAGAATAGCAATGGAGAGGTATATGCCCGGGAAGAGAGGAAGAGGAGGGTCAAAAAGAAGATGGGTGCAGGATGTGGCAGATGACCTTCAGATGGGTGTGTTGGATGCGGGACATCTTGCTTATGACTGAGAATTTCCGGAAGGTTGTTATGAGGACATGCTACTGAATGAATGAATGAGTTTCCCTTTAAATATGTGGAAGTCAAAATATGTCAAATATGGCACCAAACTTAGAATTGCTAACTCCAGTGTTATATTGGTGCTACTGTACGGGTCAGAAACATGGAGAAAACTAAATTAATTATGAGGGGAAGTAATTAAGTAACAGGAATTATACAAATAGTGCGAGCCGGAAACTTTATGTGTGTTATTTCTCAACAAAGTTCCCGTCTGGCAACACAACTGGTCAACCTGTCCACCAGCTTGTTGATGCCTTCTATGAACAAGTTTTTGGTGAGATCTTAAACCAAATTTACATCTCCATTACCCCGTTGTCATCTGCAAACCTCTGACCTCGCAAATGTTCTTTCAAAGGTCCAAATAAGAGAAAGTCTGATGGCGTCAAGTCTGGACTGTATGCTGGATGTTTCAAGACCTCACATTTCAGAGCATGTAGTGTATCTACTGTATGTGCAGCCATATGAGGGCGGACATTGTTGTGGTGCAACAATAATTCTTATGAGAAAAGTTCCAAGTGTTTCGATCACAACCCTGGCTTCAGTTTGTTCACTAGCATATCACTGTTTCAAGCACTAGCCACAGTTTCACCCATTCCCTGGAAATACATAAATAAAGGGCCCTTGATATCCCTAAAGATGGTCATCATGACTTTCCCAGCCGATTCTTGCTTCTTTTCTTAACCAGAGACAATGGGTGTTTCCTTTAAAATATTTCTGCCCATTCATACTCTCCTGTGATTCAGACAATTATCTCCACAGTGAACCTTTATTGTTCTGTAGATTTCACAAGGTTTCACACCCTCTGACCACAAAAAAAAATTAATAATGCCTCATTGTTCTTCCACAGTGCAAGTTAATAGTGGGGCAGCCATTTTGTAATCCCTATTGCACATGTGCAAACTGCTTAGTTCTCGTGACACCCACATGGAGTTTTGCTTGAGAGCTATTTTGTGTCCTGAAATAAGATGTTCCATTGTCCATATTCTTCAATGAAGTTTATAATAAAATTTCTTTTATTTAATTCCTTTTCCGAGCACTAATAAATTGTTCTACCCAGCTATGCACCACTTTACGGGACAAACATTTGTCAGCATAAACAGGAAGCTTTTCATTATGAATGTCCTTTGCAGGCAGTCCTTTTGCCCACAAAAACCGCACAGCAGCACACAGCTGTTTGGTTGTACACTCCGTGAGTACATTCACCATTTTGTTTATGCGCTGCGCATGCACATGAGACACCTAGCGCCACCTGCTGAACGGAAATATAGAGTTTGATGTTTCTGTCACCTAATGACACCTCTAGAAAACACCAACTACATTTACCTGCTATCCACAGAACTGTGTGATTTACTTATTGACTCGCCCTTGTACCATTAACATCAAAACTTTCTGAACGCCAAAGTCTCATACCATAACACAACACTTTTCTGAACAGCCCCAAAGTCTCATACCATCAACATCAACACTTTCTGAACAACCCCTGTCTCATCCATCAACATCAACACTTTCTGAAAACCATGTCTCATACTATCAAAAACTTTCTGAACAGCCCCTGTCTCATATCATCACATCAACACTTTCTAAACAGCCGATGTCTCATACCCTCAACATCAACTTTTCTGAACTTGAGTTCAAAGCGAGCGAGCGTAAAAAAAAAAAAAAAACCCTAACATTTCTGAAACCCCAGTCTCATACCATCAACATCAACACTTTCTAACAGCCCAGTCTCATACCATCAAAACTTTCTGAACGGCCCTGTTCATATCATCAAATTTAAAACTTTCTGAACAGCCTATGTCTCATACATCAACACTTTTTGAACAGCCCATGTTTATACCATCAACATCAACACTTTCTGAAAGCCCCTGTCTATACCATCAACATCTTATTTTCTGAACAGCCGATGTCTCTCCATCAACACAACACTTTCTGAACAGCTTATGTCTCATACCTCAACATGGTTTTCCCTCGCCCTGCTACTGAGTGAGTGTGTGGCGCGACACTGTGGGCTGTGAGTTTCGTGTGAAGTGCTTTTGAATCTGCCCAGTTTTTTATTTTTGGAACGTGACGCATGTTCGGACGATGGCCGGTGGCTATGTCCCAGAGTTGACCAATTTTTGCCATATGCAGAAATGCGTGGCTGCTGGCTTCTGGTTGACTGCCACTGCGTCGGTGATGAACTGTATGTTCGTGGACTGTGTAGGTGAACATCTAGTGAACATCCAGATAGGAAAATGACTGCCGCATTCCATCAGAGATGAATTGGGTGTTTCGTGGGGACTGGTTGTTGACATTCAGGCAGCGGCATTATGCACAGTGTATCTGTTGTGTTGTCTGTTGTCTGTCGAGACTCCTGTCTTTTCCAATTTTCACATTGGGCAGTGGGAGCGTTTTGTGTGATATTCACTGGCACAGGAATGGAGCATAATGGAGACCGACCCCGCTGCTGTGAAGTTGGAACTGCGACTAACTACCCAAACCCAAACCAACCATCAACATTTTCTGAATAGCCCAGTCTCATACCATCAATATCTACACTTTCTGAACAGCCCATGTCCCCTGCCATCAACATCAACATAAAGGGGTTTGCTTCCAGACAGACCAAAGCTGATTTTGCTATGTCAGGAAGTATGGAATTGCACATCCCACTATCCCCTAAGCCACAGGGCTGATGTGAAACATGCTTGTCAACATAAATTCTGCCAAAACTGCCATGGTTGCACATAACATCTTACCAGGTGCAGCAATGCCATCAGTCTCCAGTGGCTCGTGTTTCCAGACAGGTTGTAAGTGTCTCTGTCCAACTTTAGGCCCCATAATTCTGTCAAAAGTTTTTATTGCCATAGCGCTTCAGTGAACATGTTTGCTTTCTGTATACTAGGCATCGTCCAAACCCTGGCATCAACAATATTTACAATAAGAGGCCAACTTTAAAAAAAAACAAAATGATACAAGCATAATGAAACAAACTGCTGTTATTTTCTGCTTCTGAGTACAAACTAAAAAAAAAAATGTGAATGAAGTATTATTTGCTAAACATTTTACAAAATACTATTTCAATTTCATAAATAAAAACATGTTTTTTTGACAATGCACGTTGAGAACATTTATATGAATGTTGTGTAAGTGAGATAGAAAACAAAGGCACCCCACTCCCCCATTAAGTTCCATGATTCACATATGTACAGTAATATGTCTATTATTTTTAGCATCTAAAAACTCTTTTGAAAGTCTAAGGACACAGATTATTGGACAGACTGTTGTACATCTGATGTTATGATGCCCATGTTTGAGCTATTCTGTGTTTTCATCTGAATTGCTTTGTTTCATATCTTGCTATTGTTGACTCCCCCGGACAGTTACATATTCTACTTGTTTAGCTTTGAATGTGATACACTGAATCGAAACAGTTATCTCGGCACATTCATAACATCTGATGGGAGATGCCTTGAAGAGATTAGAAAAAGAATTGCCATTGAAAAAGATATCAGTTGAACGAGAAAAGTGTTGCAGT
>JACEFZ010018578.1:0-22500 GCA_014155875.1 Cepaea nemoralis
GCCCGCCCCTTCCCTTTTTCTTTGCTCTTTTCATGTTCCCCCCGGGCTCTAATCCTGCCCTTTCTGTCTGGTGCCCGCTACTTCGTGGTGATTTCTTCATAAAGGGGTTTCGCTTTTTTCGCTCAAATCCTCCAGATTTTATTTACAGGCAGAACTTTTTGATTCTTGGGGTTTTCTTTCTATCTTTGCTCACACTATTGGAAGTACGAGCCCTTAAGTGAAGCGTTAGGGCTAAACGGTGACTTTGGGAAATTCCCGGATGGGGGGAAAAGGGGTTTTGATATTTGCTCTGCGTTTGTAGAAGGGGAAATTGTGGCCAATATTCTTTCAGGCCCACTCAGCTTACTAATGAGATCGTTTTCACACTTCCTCCCCCCCCCCCCCCCCCCCCCCACAGCTATTCCGCTGCGGGGTTTTTTTTGTGAAGATAAAAAAAGCAATCCTTCTCCATGCCTCAAAATTTGGGTCTCTTTTGCTGATGTGGCAAGCCGTCTGAAGTGGTAAAACCCTCCTAAAGTGGTCAACCCCCTTGACTCCCCGCTTTTAAAGGTTGGGGTTCGATTGGGGCTCTGTCATTTGGGTTTACAAATCATTTTTCTCAGAGTTTTCCTGGAGCCGTGGCTGGAGCTCCCGGAAGCTTCTTTGTGCGACACTTTCGGCAGGTCGCCCTGTGGAAAGAGACCGAGCCATTTTGGGATACAACCGTTGCAATGAAGTCGCCTACTCCCCAAAAAATCTAAAGGGCCCTCCATAGTTCAAAAGATAAATGTACCAAAATTATTTTGGGCCACAATCGCGCCGGTTCTTTTATTTTTCCGGGGTAAACCCCCATTACCCTTGAAGGGAAAGGAGCCCATGCCTTTTGGGAAACGAAATATTTGGTCATCTTATCCTCTGTGCACCCAGACCAAATATGTGAGGCGGGGGTAGATACCGGCTGTTTGTAAAGCTCATACCCCTTGTTGTAAAAAAATTTGAAAAAAAAAAATTTAAAGAAATACGTCACTCAAAAATTTGATCCCAGCCCATCGTGAGCTTAGGGCAGCGAATGGCTTTTCATCTGCTGGAGTATTATTTGCCCCCCAAAAACAAATGGTGTTATCCCCGGGAAGAATGATTGTTTTAAAATTTCTCCTACGTGAAAAGTGTGTGAGACTTAAACAAACACCCTTACAAAAAGACAGTTTTCGTGATAGGCCCCCTGTACTCCTAATGAAATCTTCAGTAGAATTTTCCCGGGTTCAGATTTATAGTAAATAACAAACAAAACTTCCTTCTCTTAAAGGGGGCTTTCCATCCTTATTATAATTGCGGGTTCATAATGCGGTTTGGGTTCCCTTTTTTTTTCTTGTGTCTTTTATTTGACTTTTTGGGTGCACCCAATTTCATGCCTGGACTCAGCTGGGGAGGCTTGAGAGAGAGAGGAGAGAGAAGAGGGGAAAGAGAGAGAGAGCGAGAGAGAGAGAGAAGAGAGGGGATGGTACCCGGGCCCTTTTTTTTCCACTGTTTTTGGGTCTTTTCCCTTGCTTTTCGTCTGTCTGAAACCACTTTTTCTCGTCTTTTTGAGTGGATATAGCCTTGAGAACGGACTCATCCTTCCGTTGATTTGCTTTTGTTTCCTTTTTTTGATGTTCTCTGATTTATCGGGGGATTCGAAGCGTTTGCATCACTCCCACCTTTAAAGGGCTCATTACAATACAAAGGAAGGCCCTGTGGCCAAGGTGTTACGGACGCAGTTCCTAACCCCGCATCCCCGGGTTTTCGAAACACGCTGGGGGCGAATTGGCAGAAACCCGCCTTACTTTGGGTTTTTTAAAAACGAAATGTATGGGTACCTGCCGTTCAGAAAGCAATGGAAAACTCATCATCACCCTCAAAGTTCCATGCCGACTGGCGTAGCGTTCATGTATCCCCACATATCTCGTCTTTGGTTTTCTGGATCAACTCCCCCGTTGATATTACTCCATCCACCGTCGCAATCCATCCAGAAATCATTTCTCGTGGTCTGGCTCTCCCTTTCTTTTCCCCCTCGATTTTTCCCAGTTTTCACGATGTTCTCCAACGCCTCTCTTCTATCATATGACCAAAAAGCGTTTTTTCTCTTTCTTATTGTTTTATATAATGTTCAGTTTCTTAAACCTCTTTTGGCTTACTGAACATAAACCCCAAACCCCCCACCCCCCAAAAAGCTAACCATAAAACCCTTCCTACCAACCCAAACCCAAACAAGCACTCAACCAAAAAACCACCAACCATTTAAGTAAACCCAAACAACCAAACCAAACCCTCCAACCAGTCCCAAATAAACAACCCAACCAAACCCCAAACCACTCCTCCCACATATCCAAAAACCCGCTAAACCCCACATCCACCAACTCAACTAATTTAAACCCTCAACCACCCATCACATAATCACCCAACCACGTAATCAATCATCCACAAAACCCAAACCCCCCCAAATAGCCAAACCCAAACAACCATTTAAATTTTTTTTTGGAAAAAAATGGACGAATGCGTGAAGACCTCGAGCCAAATTTTTTAACACCTCGACATTAAAACTTTATTTTTTTTTTGGTTTTTGTTTGTGCCGGGCCACTCCCTGGCAATAAAGAGGAAATGTCAATCCTTTTGCAATGTTATTTTTTTTCGTTCTGGATATTTAAAGGGAAAAATTGTGTGTGTGTGTGTGTTGTTGTGTGTGTGTGGGGTGTTTGAGCCCGTACGTGGGGGCCCCAGTGGGGTTAATGTGTATTTTTTCTGTGTGTGGGGATCTGTGTTATTCTCGTTAAAATGCAGGCTGGGGCGGTTTCCGATCTACGAGGTGAAGGGCTGTTCTGTTTGTGTTTGGTTGTCTTGCTGTGCGGTAAACAACATCATGTGCACCCGGTTTCTGGGCGATTCAAGGGGGGGTTGGGGCAACATTGGGGGGGGTGGCTGTCTCCCCTTTAAATTGGGAAATTTGGGGTGGCTGTATTGCAACCCCTCTGTCCGTTTTTCTTTTTTTTTCTCAATGCATCCCTGTCTGTCTACCTCTCTTCTCTGTGTGTCTCTCTCTGTATTTGTCTCACTCTATCCTCTTTCTTTTTGTTCTATCTCGCCTGCCTCTTTCTTTCCCCGCTTTCCGGGTTTACCCCCCGCCTCTCTCTCTCTCTCTCTCTTTCCCCCTCTTTTCTCCCCCTCTCTCTCTCTCTCCCTTTTTCTCTCTCTTCGTCTTTCTGCTGTCTATACTTGTTTTTTGTTTCTCGGGTATGTATCTCTCTGTCTCTCGCATTCTGTTTACCCTCTCCCTCTCTGTTGTCTCTCTCTGTCCTTTTTGTCTTCTGCATTTTGTTCTCCTCTCTCCTCTCTTTTCCCCTCTCTCTCTCTTCTTTTCTCGCTCTCTCTCTTCTTCCCGTCTTTTTGTCTGTCTATACTTTTTTTGTGTTTCTCGCTATGTATCTCTCTGGGCCCCCTCGCATTCTTTCCCCCCCTTTCCCCCTCTGTCTTTCTCTCTCTGTCTTTTTTGTCTCTCTCGCATTATGTTCTCTCTCTCTCTCTCTCTCTCTCTCTCCCTCTGTTTTTACTTGTTTGTGTTTCTCGCTAGTATCTCTCTGTCTCTCGCATTCTGTTCACCCTCTCCCTCTCTGTCTGTCTCTCCTGTCTTTCTGTCTCTCTCGCATTCTGTTCTCTCTCTCTCTCTCTCCTCTCTCTTTCTCTCTCTCTCTCTCTCTCTCTCTCTCACTGTCTGTCTCTCGCTTTATTTTCGCTTTTTCTCTGTCGTCTCTGAATACTCTGTTTTTCTATCTCTCTCTCTCCCCATTCTGATCGTCTCTCACATATTCTCTCTCTCTCTTCTCTCTCTCTCTCTCCCTTTCTCTCGTCGATCCACATATCTGCCTGTGTGTGTGTGTGTGTGTGTATGTGTGTATGTGGTTGCGTCTGTATATACATATTGGGAACTGGAGGAGGATAGTCGCTAGAACGCTGTTTGTGTGTGTTGCGTTTATATATACATATTGAGAGCTGCAGTAGGGTAGTGGCTAGGGGCGCCCCGTCTGCCAGCCCGTTGGTCCAGAGGTTCGAATCGCATGAAAACAAAGCCAAAAAAAAAGAATATATGAAGAGAGGGTGTATTAACTTTGACATCGCCTACACTAGCTGTGTAGAAAATGTCGGTGAGAAGTACAGGCAGCCAAGTGATACAGAGGACATTACCCACGGAGTGTCGAGCTGTCTATGAACATATTGGGTGCGGCGCCATATTCCAATGAGCTTTATAATGTGTAAACGGACCCTTTCAAATCAAAACGCATGTTTATGTACATATGTATACGCACACGCATACATGCTTTCCGTGTGAGTGAACGTGTGTGAAATGCTCGCGAACTGAGAGTGAGTGTGGGTGGGTGAATGTGTGTGTGTATTTGTGTGAGTGATGATCTAACAATAACGCCTTCTTGTGAGAAACGAAAGTGATTTCGTCTTAAGATCGGGATGTCCGGTTTCAGCGAGTGATGAAATAAAATCGACCTAGTTCATTTTGAAAAACAAAATGTATGTTTCTTGTGACTGTCGCATACTGTGCTTCTATGTTCTAACACCCCACCACCTACATACATATACACGCACATATACACTGGCGGTCTGTTTCTCTATATCCCACTCTCTCTATCTCTCTCTTTTACTCTCTCTCTCTCTCTCTCTCTCTCTCTCTCTCTCTCTCTCTCTCTCTCTCTCTCTCTCTCTCTCTCTCTCTCTCTCTCTCACCCGCCCATCATTAGACATGTGTCAAACGCCCCATCACTAGGCATGTATGTATATAACGCCCCATCACTAGGCATTTTCTAACGCCTCCTCACTTGGCGTATATCTACATCAGGGACGACAACCTGCGTCCCTCTAAGAAGACAATCAAACAATAATCAACAGTTAAAGGGAGAGAATCGACACAATGAACACTCAACATCTGAGGCCCAGTTGTCTGCGCCAAAGGTGGCTAGCAAATCAAATATGCGGAGCTCGTCGCTTGACACAGAGACAGTAGGAATGGCCAACAAGGAATACTTGATCTCAAGCTTCTCACTGTGATGATGCTATGTGATGCTCGTCGCTTGCCAAAGGCAATAAAAGATTGGCACCTATTCCTCCGTGATCTCAGGTCCAGAAAATGTGGCGGCGCTACCACAGCACAGAGCTACCACCGCACAGAGCTACCACCGCACAGAGCTACCACCTCACAGAGCTACCACCTCACAGAGCTACCACAGCACAGAGCTACCACAGCACAGAGCTACCACAGCACAGAGCTACCACAGCACAGAGCTACAACAGCACAGAGCTACCACAGCACAGAGATACCACAGCACAGAACTATACAGCACAGAGATTACTACGCACAGAGCTACCACAGCACAGAGCTACCACAGCACACAGCTACCACAGCACAGAGCTACCACAGCACAGAGCTACCACAGCACAGAGCTACCACAGCACAGAGCTACCACAGCACAGAGCTACAACAGCACAGAGCTATACAGCACAGAGCTACCACAGCACAGAGCTACCACAGCACAGAGCTACCACAGCACAGAGCTACCACAGCACAGAGCTACCACAGCACAGAGCTACCACAGCACAGAGCTACCACCGCACAGAGCTACCACAGCACAGAGCTACCACAGCACAGAGCTACCACAGCACAGAGCTACAAAAGTACAGAGCTACCACAGCACAGAGCTACCACAGCACAGAGCTACCACGGCACAGAGCTACCACGGCACAGAGCTACCACAGCACAGAGCTACCACAGCACAGAGCTACCACCGCACAGAGCCTACCACCGCACAGAGCTACCACCGCACAGAGCTACCACCGCACAGAGCTACCACAGCACAGAGCTACCACAGCACAGAGCTACCACAGCACAGAGCTACCACAGCACAGAGATACCACAGCACAGAACTATACAGCACAGAGTTACTACGCCACAGAGCTACCACAGCACAGAGCTACCACAGCACAGAGCTACCACAGCACAGAGCTATCACAGCACAGAGCTACCACAGCACAGAGCTATCACAGCACAGAGCCATAGAAATGAATTGTTTCGGGACAACTTTTTGTTTCAAGGTGCCTCACCTATGTGTGTCTAAGACAGGATGTGGTATCTGAGACAGGATGTGGTATCTGAGACAGGATGTGGTGTCTGAGACAGGGGGTGGTATCTGAGACAGGATGTGGTGTCTGAGACAGGATGTGGTGTCTGAGACAGGATGTGGTGTCTGAGACAGGATGTGGTGTCTGAGACAGGATGTGGTATCTGAGACAGGATGTGGTGTCTGAGACAGGATGTGGTGTCTGAGCCAGGAGTTGGTATCTGAGACAGGATGTTGGTATCTGAGACAGGATGTGGTATATCTGAGACAGGATGTGTATCTGAGACAGGAGTGGTATCTGAGACAGGATGTTGTAACTGGACATACGATGTGGTATAGACACACACAAATAGACTATACAGACAGACACAGACAGACTGACTAAAGCAGACATATAGATACAGACAGATAGATAGACACAAACAGAAAATAGACAGACATATGGCAGATAGACGTACACATACAGAAAGGACACGACATATACAAACAGAGCACATAGACCAGACATAAACAGACAGACAGACAGAAAGATTTGATATAGGCAGATGACAGACAGGACACAAGCAGACAGATAGGCAGAGAAATCAGACTCAGGAGGACAGATAGGTAGAATACAGACAGACCTCAGTACGATAGATATGCAGAAGACAGACAGACTCAGGACGAAAGATAGGCAAAGACAGACAGACTCAGGACGACAGATAGGCAGAAGACAGACAGACTCAGTACGATAGATATGCAGAAGACAGACAGACTCAGGACGACAGATAGGCAAAAGACAGACAGACTCAGGACGACAGATAGGCAGAAGACAGACAGACTCAGGACAGAGACAGGCAAACTCGGGACGACAGACAGACAGAAGAAAGACAGAAACATGCGGGCAGATAGATAGAAGACAGACACAGGCGGACAGATAATAATAAGACAGACACCGGCAGACAGATAGGCATAAGACAGACAAAGAGACATAGACATACATATAGGCAGAAGACGGACGGACGGACAGACAGACAGGCAGACAGACAGCCAGATCAGTACTCCACTCTGGATACGTCCTGATCTCCTTGAGCCTAGACTGCAGAATAGCACAGGTGCGTAGATCTGAGGTATCCACTACTCTTCTACGGTGCACTGCATTCATCCGCTCCTCCTCTCCCTCCGCCAGCTGCTCCATGTTGGACACCATGCTCAGGGGCATCGTATTGGCAGAGGCCAAACTGGCGCGCCGCCTCTGATTCAAGTGGCGGCTGGCGGTGGCCCCGATCATGGTGTGGCCTTTCGGTGTGCCCCGGGTGTTTCCTGTAAATAAGGAAAAATCAAAGACTACTGGTGAAACACGTTGCTGATGTTGTGGTGGTATATTGTGACAGTAAGAGGACAGGGCGGCTGAGAGGCTAAGCCCTAATGAACAATAACGGGTGGAAGAAGAAGAGGAAGAAGAAGAAGGAGATGCAGAAGAAGATGGGGTCGTTGTTGCGCAGGGGCTAACAGGCTTGCTTGTCCGGTGATCATATGTTCGAATCACCACTGAGACAGATGTTCTTTATGAATAAGCCTGGGTTAATAGGTAGAGCTGGTCTACATTGGGTACCAGGACATGATATGGGTAATAAAGTAGACCGTTGTGGTATTAAAGACATCATTCTTCCAGTGCTGATACAAGTTAATTGTTCGTTTCTAGCACCACGTTGCTATCATCAACATCATCATCATCATCATCATCATCATCATCATCATCATCATCATCATCATCATCATCATCATCATCATCATCATCATCATCATCATCATCATCGTCATCATCATCATATCATCATCATCATCATCATCCTCATCGCATTACCGCTGGGTGAAATGAAAAAAAAAGACTGTTAGATTCATAAAAGAGACAACATTACAGTTATAATCAAATTTCAGGCGAACGAAAGAAGAAGAAGAATTATCATCTTCGTCGTCGTCATCATCGCCGTCGTCATCATCATCATCATCATCATCATCATCATCATCATCATCATCATCATCATCATCATCATCATCATCATCAATCATCATCATCAATCATCATCATCATCATCATCATCATCAGAGCATCATCATCATCATCAAGCATCATCATCATCATCATCATCATCATCATCATCATCATCATCATCATTATCATCATCATCATCATCATCATCGACATCATCATCACCATGATCTTCATAATTTGTCGTGCTGATAAGCGTGAGCGGTCATATTTCGACATCTCACATGATCACGAGAGTCGTGGATCAGCTCTGCGTTCTTCTCTCGACTATACCATGTGACCAAGCCATCGAGCTATTTACTTCTCTGTCTTCCCTTTGTTCTTTTCTCCTCAATCTTGGCAGTTGTCACCAATTTCTCCAATTTATTTCTTCTCATAACGTGTCCAAACAATTGTAACTGTCTACGTCTAATTTTTCTAATTAATTTACGGTTTTCATTTGTTTCTTGCAGGACTTGCTCATTGGTTTTTATGTCTGTCCATGGTGTTCTTTGCATTTTCCTCAAAAACCACATTTCCACAGCCATCAGATGTTGCTCAGCTTCTCAGTCAACCTCGGCAATTATTGGCTGTTTTTGGTGTACTTATTAATTTTATATTCGGATGTCTGCCATTGCTTTCTGAATTGCCGACGTTTCACAACACTGATATCAACGCAAAGCGATCTTCTCCCATTTCATCAGAGACTGATTTTGAATGCTCGATTTGGTGTGTCGGAGAATTGTGAATCCATGAGCCGATGGTCTACAAAATATTGGGATGCCAGAATTGGCACCCTGCCATCTTGACCGACGATAGTTATTGTTCTTCATAAAAGGCATAATAACCACTCTATAACACACAGCCTTGGCTGAAATGTAGAGACCATGTGCTGCTCATTCTGCTTGATCCCTCTCTTGGCCTGCCAAGTTCACTCCAGAGGACAGGTAACACCAATACACATGGAAGAAGACAAGCTGCGGATCAGTTTATCCTCAATAAGTTGAAACTAAATTCACACTTACACATTGAAGGAAAGTTGAAAGCTATTAGTTAGTGAAAAGTTCAAGGTTATCACTTGATAAAATGTTCAGTATTAACGGTACATGTCGAGGTTATTAAATTCTCGTTATGAAATATTTATAGTTCTGAACTTGTTATTTTATATTATGCCCAATAAGGTCAATGCACACCGATCATCCCCATACGTGTTCAGTCTTTCACAGGAAGAGAAGTAGATCAGAAGTATGAAGCAGAGTTCTGATGACAAAGGCGAGTGATGTCGCTTGTGTGAATACGAGCTTTTCTGGCGAGGTTGATTAATACCATTACTCAAACCGTGTGCCTTTGCTGACAAATCCGAACCCACATTGTATGTACACACACACACGCACGCACGCACATTCACCACTCATAGATGATACAATTTGTCTGCCAGGTAAATAATATTGTGGATGGGAGAAGGGGGGTGGGGGAGAGAGAGAGAGAGAGAGAGAGAGAGAGAGAGAGAGGAGAGAGAGAGAGAGAGAGAGAGAGAGAGAGAGAGAGAGACAGACAGATAGACAGACAGACAGACAGACAGACAGACAGAGACATAACAGAAAGAGTGACAGAGAGAGAGAGAGAGATTCAGACAGACACACACACACACACACACACAGAGAGAGAGAGAGAGAGAGAGAGAGAGAGAGAGAGAGAGAGAGAGAGAGAGAGAAATGCACTTTGGTAACTGAAATCGATGTAACAGTAACAAATGTGAATAACACCAAAACCACACAGATGTAAAGTCACACAAATTCACAACTACGTACATTCACAATCACATATACACGGCCACACATTCACAATCACACATTGACAATCACACACATACACTACCACATAAAAAGCAACACACTCACAACCACACATATACAACAACACATGAATACATCTAGACATATACGAAACCACACACACACACTCACACACACACACACTCACACACACACACACACACATACACACATACACACACACACACCGACTCACATACACAACAATAAACATAAAGACAACCACACATATACAATCACACACATACAAAACCACATACTTACACAACCTCTCACATGCACAAACCAACACCCACAGGCCCATACAATAATCTAGAAATACGACCACACAAAAACAAAACCATAGAACCATATATATAAACACAGCCACACACATTCATAACTAACTAACATATACAACCACACACATACACAACCATGCACGTACGCAATCAAGCAAAAACACAAAAATACATCCACACAAATCAATCCAACCAAATAAACAATCATACAAAGCCATACCAAAAACAACACCCCCCCCCCCCCCCCCTTTCCTCCTCACAAAGCCAGGCAATTGCATTAGCACACAACGATACCAATACAGAAATACGCAAAAATATACAGCGATATGACAACACTAAAATTACAAACACATAAATATAAGGCCACACAAAGACATGACAGTAGAAGTACACACCTACACAAATACATGATCGCACAAATACACAACTACACGCATTCATATCGCAGAAACACAACTACAAAACTAAACATCGCATAAACGCACAATTAAACGGATATTGACTTCACAAACATGCAACTATACAAATACATACATACCACTTCACAAAAACATAAACTAACAAACACAGAAATACCTAAATTCACAAACACACAAACACACGAATACTCAAACACACAAGCATACACATACACATAAACGCACAAATACACAAATAAAAACAGCCCAAACACACAACTATACAAATACATGATTGGACATACACACAACTTTACAAATGCATGACCGCACAAACACACAATTATATAAACAAGCAACTACACAAACACACAAACATACATACACACAGCTACACAGCTACACAAACACACAAATGTACATACACACAGCTACACAAACACACAAACACGCAACTACACAAACACGCAACTACACAAACAGGCAACTACACGAATACACAACCTTACATATACACAGCTACAGAAACACACAACTACACAAACACACAATTACACAAACACACAACCGTACATACAAACAGCTACACAAACACACAACCGTACATATACACAACTACACAAACACACAACCGTATATATTCACAACTACACAAACACATAACCGTACATACACACAATTACACAAACAAAAAGCTACACAAACACACAACTGTACATACACACAACTACACAACCACAACTACATAAATACACAACTACACAAACACACAACTACACAAGCACACAACCGTCCATATACACAGCTACACAAACACACATCTAAACAAATACACACCACACACACACACAACTAAACAAATACACATCGCTCAAACACAAAGTACACAAAGACACAAGTACACAAACACACAAGTACACAAACACACAACCACACAAGTACACAAACACACAATTCCAAAAATACACACCGCACAACTACACAATTAGACACCGTACAAACACACAAATACACATATACATGACCGCAAAAATACAGAACTACACAAATACACTACCACAAAATATTTAAATATACTTTATTTAAAAAAGAAAAACAACAACACCAAATGTCATCAATAACAAAAACGCAATAAACAATTGTAAAAGACAGGAAAGAAAACTTACTGAAAAACGTAAATGTCGCTAGTCGGTTTGTTCTTTTCGCCATCTTTAGACTAAGAAACTTGCCTAATTTACTGACTGAAATTTCTGAAATATCCTAACTTGTAAATTCAAACAATGACCTTTCTGCTGTAACAACCGGCGCTCCCTACCGTGTCCTGTGTTTGTAACAACTGGCGCAGGACTCTGTTATCCCTGGTAGTTTGCGTGACAATTTATGATGGGGATAATCTGGGTTTGCGTGACAGTTTATGATGGGGATAATCTGGGTTGTACAATATTAAATAATGATTTCATTCGTGAAATCGGCATGCCACCTGAAGTGAGGTCGATATGGCCTCCCGGTTGGTGCCCTCCCAAACTACGACAGTAAACAGGGACTCCCACTGTCTTTTGAGTGTGAAATTTTGGGTCGTCACATATTCTAGTCAGTAAATACAGGACATTTGTATATGCTTCAACGCGAATATGATACGAAGGTAAGAAATAAGTAAGACAAAATGGCTGTAGAAAAATAACTAAATATGATAACAACTTGAAACCAGTTTATTTTTATACACACATTGTCCCTTTATTTTTCAACATAATTTCCACCAATATTGATGCATTTATCCCATCGTTTTATCAATCCTCGCAAACCGGCTACATAGAACTGCGTGCTCTGTTTTCTAAACCACGTTTTCACTTCACATTCAACTTCGGCGTCATTCGCGAAATGTCTCCCGCCAGGGTGGGTTTTCAGTGTTTATGCTGACAAATGTTTGTCCCATAAAGCGGTGCATAGCTGGGTAGAAAAAGTTACGCGGGCGAGTCAATAAGAGAAGTCACACAGTTCTGTGGGATGGCAGGTAAATAAAAACAAAGCACGCAGTTCTATGCAGTCGGTTTGGGAGGACTGATAAAACGATGGGATAAGTGCATCAATGTTGGTGGAAAGTATGTTGAGAAATAAAGGGACAATGTATGTATAAAAATAAACTGGTTTCAAGTTGTCATCATATTTAGTTATCTTTCTACAGCCTTACTTATTGACTTACCCTCGTATTGGTGGTAGGCACTCGGTGGGTGATGTGATCTTTATCACCCCCGCCGCCTTTGCTTCTCAAGATATTTCCTGGTACTCATTTCAACTGCCTTACAGTGGGAGCTTGGGTCCATGTAGACAAACGTTCCGCTCCGACGTGGATTGAACGCGTGACTTCAGCCAGCAGGCGACCGTCCGAACATCTACTACGAGGTCGCTCTTCCTGTCTCTAGCAGGCTGATCGTGCATCGTCTACTTTCTTCTTTAGCATGTTCTTCCTTATGACATATCTGTCTTCTTCCTTCTGTCTTTTCTTTCTTTAGTTTCTTCTTCCTTCTGTTTCTTCTTCTTTCTGCCTCATATTTCTTCAGTCTCTTCTTCCTTCTGTCTCTTCTTCCTTCTGTATCTTCTTCCTTATGTTCCTTTTAATTCTGTCTCTTCTTACTTCTGTCTCTTCTTCTTTCAATCTCTTATTCCTTCTGTCTCCTCTGTTCCCACTTCCTTCTGTCCATTCTTACTTCAATCTCTTCTTGCTTCTGTCTCTTCTTGCTTCTTTCTCTTCTTCCTTCTTTTTCTTCTTTGTTCTGTTTCTTTTTCCTTCTGTTTCTTCTTCTTTCTGCCTCATCTTTCGTCTGTCTCTTCTTCCTTGTGTTCCTTGTAATTCTGTCTCTTCTTCCTTCTGTCTCTTCTTCTTTCAGTCTCTTCCTCCTTCTGTCTCTTCTGTCCCCACTCCCTTCTGTCCATTCTCACTTCAGTCTCTTCTTGCTTCTGTCTATTCTTGCTTCGGTCTCTTCTTCCTTCTGTTTCTTCTTCCTTCTATCTCTTCTGTCCCCACATCCTTATGTCCCTTCTTACTTCAATCTCTTCTTCCTTCTGTCTCTTCTGTCCCCACTTCCTTCTGTCCTTTGTTACATCAATCTCTTCTTGCTTCTGTCTATTCTCCTTTCTGTCCCTTCTTTCGTCCGCCGCGTCTTTAAACTACCCCTGCTTAATTTCCTTCTTTTTCCTTGGTTTTGCTTCATCTTCGACCGCCTTCTCTCATTTACCTTCAAGCCCTCCCTTCTCCTTCTTCTCCTTTTAATACCCCCACCTTCCTCTTCTTTATCAGATTGTGTGCACCCATGCACTAAAGTCGAATCAGGCAAAAGAGGATTCTAGACTTTATTGTAGTGTATAAATCGTGCACACACGGATTCACAACAGCAATGTTTCGAGACAGAATCCATTATACTTCTCAGGTTTCAAAGTGTGGCAAAAACGCGAGAACCGCCGTGTGAATGTATACAAATCACGGACGTACCTAAGCTGTACTGTACACACGATTGATTCACTGATTCACTGTTTATGTTGCGATCTTAGTCTGAAAGCGGGATTTGTGGGTAAAATCTGTCTGACAACAGGTGTGCCTGGTAAACGGTTGTGTCGCGAATGTGTACCCCCCCCCCCCCCCCCCCCCCCCACACACACACACCCATCCGGAGTGGTAGGTGAGTATAGAGAGCGCAGTTGAAAGGCACAACAGAATCAATAAATAAACCGGAGGATTGAAAATGAATCACACCGGTCAGTTGGACATAAATGTTGACTTCTCGTCCTTGACTTAAGAACGTAAATTACAAGTATCTCAAAAGTCGGAGTGAGTACGTCTTTGATGAGGGACACCAGTCAATGAGAAAGCTAATCCACACGTACAAATCAGTCCACTGCACTAGAAGTCCTATCACGTGTATGGGATATTTTAGGGGTTGAACCCGCTACCTCGACATCAGCACACCGGAAGTTTAAGAGCGAGCGTTCTTATCCATTCGGCTACGCAGACCCCTTACACACCGTTACACACACACCCACCCACACACTTGCACTCTATTGTTCGCTTCAAAGGGATACAACTAAGGAAACGACATTAGCTACAAAACAGTACAGTTATTTACCTTTGATATGAGTGCAGTCACAATTCATTGTTGTTACTGATCGACATGTCACAGCTAGTGTTTCACAATTTGTAATACTGGCTATTGCTAATGTGGTCTGTAGGATAGAGACGGCACATCACCAGTGTCATATAAATCCAGGGTTTGATCCTAGACGAGGCGACTTACTAGCGCTGGGCATGCGAAAGAACAAATGGCGCGAGACAGAGACAACACAGCAGAAAGGACTGATCACACGTGATCTGTCTCAATCTGGCAGAACAGAAGATCAAGCAATAAATTACATGTACGCAAACGTAAAGTAACGGATTAATTTCCAAGCCTTGGTGTGTATTGGGTATCTGGCGCTTTAAAAAAAAGACGCTTAAAAGCCGAGAGGTTAGACTTCATTGTGCCGGGTTTTTATCCCGTATGGCTCAGTCTCTTTCCGCAGCGCGGAAAGCGTCCCACAAAGCACGAACTCCGTAGCTCCAGCGACGACCCTCAGGAGTCTCAGAAAAAATGCACTCATGAACCGAAGGACGCGGCCCAGAATCGAACCCACAACCTTCAGAACCCGAGTTAGACGGCTTGACCACTTCGCCACGGAGGCACCCGAATCTTGTGCTTTCCTCATATGTACGCTTTATGTACAAGCTATAAAACATATCAACGCATAGTATAAGCACTGTAAAACTGTAAACGTTTAATGTACGCGCTATAAAACATATGAACGCCTACAGTACGCGCTATACAACAAATCAATGCCTTATTTATGCGCCATAAACCATATAGACGCATAGTATAAGCACTCTAAATCCTAAATCCATAAACGCCTAGTGTAAGCGCTATAAAACATAAGAACGCCTAATGTACACGTTATAAAACATGAACGCCTAATGTACTCGCTATAAAACATATGAACACCTTTTGTATCCACGATAAAACATATGAACGCCTAAAGTACGCTCTATGAAACATGAACGCCTTACGTACGCGTTATAAAACATATGAACACACAATATAAACACTCTAAAACACATGAACTCCTAATGTCTCATCTCATCTCATCATGTCCCTCTTGTACCTTGCGGTGTCGAAGTGAAGTATAAACGGCGTGAGAGTGCCCGATTATGGACTTCATGTATCGATATTCCCATGCACTCTGTTATTCCCTGCGTCCAACGTTTACGTGGTCGGCCTCTTCCTCTGCTTCCCTCTGGTCTATACATCATTGCTTGTTGTGGTATACTGTTAGTTGGTAACCTACTTGCATGGCCAAACCATTTGACTTGCTGCCTTCTAATAAAATCTAGTGCAGTATAACCCCCACTTTAGTCCTGATTTCTTCATTTCTGATCTTATCTCTTCTTGATACATTGGGTATTCTTCTCAGGAATCTCATTTCTGTTGTTGTGATTTTTCTTTTCTCTTTTTCTGTCAATGTCCAGGTTTGGAATTGGTAACATAGAGTTGGTAGGAAGATTGTGTTGTAAAGTGCTTTCTTGGTAGTTATTGATACATGTTTGTTCTTTAGTATTGGTGCCATTTGTCCAAAGGGTTGGTTTGCCTTATTGCATATATTTTCGTTCTCGTCTTCTGATTTGCCATTTGATGATATTATACTTCCTAAGTACTTAAAACTCTTTACGTTTTTTAAAGGATGTTCGCCTAATGTACCCAATGTAAATCAAGATACCTTTTTAAAGCGATCTACAAAATGGAAATAACACAAATTAACAGTGACAAATAGAGCCAGATTAATAAAACATGCAGGAGATAGTCGGGACGGCAGGATATGACAAAAGTTTGACATTAGTTGTTTGATAGCCTCTGCTTCAATAGTGGATAAAGGGCAGAAGAAAACAGGACATCACATAGCCGGACAATCCAGCAGCAGCAACTATAAAATGCACCATTCTCTTACATCTCCTGTCTGGTGCTTTCACATTTCTCCACTCCAAAATATGATGGGAACGCACATCACCGCCATTATCGTCTGTTTATGGTCGTGCAATCCACTTCTCTGCTCGCCCCGACACGCCTGAAAGCACAGGACGGCCCCAAGTAATTTAATATGTCCATGAAAGCGATCAGGACAGTTGAGCGAAAATGGCCCATGTCCTCTTTTGTCAAGGGTTCTGGACTTGTAACGATAAGGGCCGACTACTCGAGCTTAATGGATTCGGAGATATAATTGGATTATGTCCTTTGATTGAGGCGTTCATAACAATGTTTGGGTAAAGAGTACAAACTATAAGCCAAGTTACCCTGGGACGGGCAAGAGGGGGGAGGTTTGGAACAATTAATATTAAGCTCCATTGGCAAAGAATGATGCGGTTAAAGGGGTTCGGAGTTTCCCGCCCCTCCCTCGTTCTCTTCTTTAATACTCCTTTTCCTCCCTTTGTTTAAATATATTGCTAGACACAGTAAACGATTAAATATATTACACATTCCAAAGCCTAGGATTGACTTATACAAAACAAGCTTAACGTACTCTGCAGCTCAGCTGTGGAACAATCTTTCAACTAGAAATCAAAGACATCACCAATCCCTATACATATAATCGCAAATTATTCGAACACTATCTCAGTACGGATTAGCTTCCCCCTTAATAATACAAATATTAATAATAACAAAACCCTAGAATAACTGCCAGTCCCATTTTGGTAGGCCAGTATATTCCACATGGCTAATAACAAGTGTCACACCATTAGCTAATATTACTAAGTCGTATAGTATTGATGTTCGCATTTTCCCATGTCTTTATAATGCATATCTTTTATATTGTTGCTGTTCTCTGATAGCCTTGAATGATGTGTGAATGAAATAATGTATGAAAGAGAGTGATAGAAGGACAGAATATTAGACGGGCCTGCGTGCCCAATTCTTAACCCTTTGAAAATAAAGTTTGTTCGTTCGTTCGTTCCTTCCTTCCTTCCTCCTCCATGTTCTCGCATTCTTCTTATCCCCCAGTTTTTCTTCTTCTCCATCCTCCATCTTCCTTCTACTTCCTCCCCCTTCTGCTTATTCCGCCTTCTTCACTCTTCTCCCTCCCCCGTCTTCTTATTCCTCTTCCCATCCCCGCCTTCTCCTTATTCCTCTTTCTTCCTTCTCTTCACCGACTTCTTCCTTCCTCTTTCCTTTCTCTTTCCTTCCTCCTCCCCCTTCTTATTCTTACTATTTTTATTCCTCCTCCTTTCTTCTTCTGGTTCCCATAACAATTAACTGTATGCCGCCATTAAACATACATTCTAATATACTAATTATTTTTCTATCTGTTGCCAGGTTTAACTCTCTAAACCTTTTGGAATTATGAAAAAAAACAAGTCGCTTAACAAACGACAGGGTCGACTTCATTGCACCGGTATTTAATCTCATATGGCTAAGTCTCTTTCCGCAGCGCTGAAAGCGTCGCATAAAGCACGAACTCCGTAGCTCCAGCGACGAGCCCCAGGAGTCTCCGAAAAAAGAATATTGCACTCGTGAAAAGAAGGACGTGGCCTGGAATCAAACCCACAACCTTCTGAGCCCGAGCCAGACGAGACTCACTTGGAATTATTTATCTCATACCCATGCCGTGTGGATTTGGTGATAATGTCTCTCCACAATCTTCGGTCTCGTCTACTGCCAATCTTTCGTGCCGTGAGAATTTGGTGTTAATGTCTGTCCACAGTCTTCTGTCTCGTGTACTGCCAATCTTCTTATAGTCCACGCCGTGTGGCGTTAGTTATCCTCTTCTTTCCACCGCCCCCCCCGCCCTCTTCCTGAGTATATATACCTGATCGATACACATCCGCAAGACGAAATATGATATTACCAAATAAAGATATGTGAGGGGTTAGCAGCTTTCTCCGCTAACCCCGAATACTCTCGTCACGTGACGCGACGAGAATTAGCAGTGGTTCGAATCGCAAAAGTGACTTATGAGAGTATGGAGCTGGTCGCTCAGAAAGTCGTGGCTTGCTGATGAGCGTAATCTAGCCTAGGAATCAACATACAGCTGAAAGATGCTGGTGTTGACCGCAATATCCTGAAACAGGATGGAAACGCGGAAAAAAAAAATAATATGCAATGCGCCAGGGCACCAATAACATAACTTGAAACCCTGTAACTATCCGTGGTCAGTAAGCTGTGACTCATCCACGTAACATTGACAATAAAACACTGATTATGACCACAAGATGTCACGGTTAGCATCTCAACCGAACAACTCATACTGCCAGAGATGTCTTTATAGTCCTCACTTGTCCTCGGAGTTTGGTCTTTCTCTGTTTGTTGAGGCAGATAGTACACATAATAGTAGACAGGAGACACAGACTCACGTTATGACAGCGAAAGCCATTTAAAATAATGTTGCATGTTCTTTGTGCTTGGGGTTTGTATTTCTATGTCCGGTATTTTGTGAGGCAGAAAGTACACATAATCGTAGTTATGAGATTTAGACACGTGACAAAAACACGAGACATAGACACTAGGCATAGACACATGGCGTAGACACGAGACGTACACACGAGATATAGACACGAGACAAATACACGAGGCATAGACACGAGACATAGACACGACACATAGACACGAGACAAAGACGCTAGGCATAGACAAGAGACATAGTCACTAGACATAGACACAAGACATAGACACGAGGCGTAGACGCGAGACATAGACACGAGACGTTGACACGAGACAAAGACACGAAATATAGACGCGAGACATAGACACGATACATAGACATGGGACATAGACATAAGACATAGACACGAGACATAGACACGAGACATAGACACGAGACAAACACACGAGGCAAATACACGAGGCATAGATACGAGACATAGACACGAGACATAGACACGAGGCATAGACACGAGGCATAGACACGAGACAAATACACGAGGCATAGATACGAGACATAGACACGAGACATAGACACGAGGCATAGACACGAGTCATATATACGAGACATGGACACGAGAAAAAAAACGCGAGACATAGACACGATGCATATATACGAGACATAGACACGAGACAAATACACGAGACAAATACACGAGACATAGACACGAGGAGTAGACACAAGATATAGACACGAGGTGTAGGCACGAGACATAGACACGAGACAGACACGTGACATAGACACGAGACAAAGACGCTAGGCATAGACACGAGACATAGACACGGGGCGTAAACACGAGACATAGAATGACGGCATAACAGCGACAGACATTAAACATAATGAGTGCACGTCCTGGGCAGGACGTTTGCGATAATTCCCTTATTGATATCCTGTCTAAACCAGAAGAACATATTAAAGTCCAACTTAATTCTGGTGTAGCGATTGAACGCCTGGTCTAGCCATCAGGGAGTTTAAAACCGAGGACTCCTATCATTTCGGCCGCACCGACCAACATATACTACCTTGTAAACGATAATGAGCAGGAACTATACGATACATATGTCTAGTGTTTAATTCTACAAGCAGGCATGTTGGTGTAGCGGTTGTGACGTTATGCTGTTCGATATTAGCTTTCGTCGTTCGTTATGGGAGGGAGAGTTAGTTAGTTAGTCACGGTTCCAACTTCACAGCAGCGGGTCGTCCCCATTATGCTCCGTTCCTGTGCCAGTGAATATCACATAAAACGCTCCCCACTGCCCAATGTGAAAAGTGGAAAAGACAGGAGTCTCGACAAACAACAGCCTGCACAGATTCACTGTGCATAATGCCGCCGCCAGAATGTCAACACAATAGTCCCCCACGAAACATCCAGTTTATCTCTGATGGAATCGGCAGTCATTTTCCCATCTGGATGTTTCCTAGATGTTCACCCACACAGTCCACGAAAATACAGTTCATCGTCGATGGCAGTGGCAGTCAACCAGAAGCCCAGCAGCCACGCATTTCTGCATAAGGCAAAAACCGGTCAACTCTGGGACATAGCCAGCTGCCATCGCTCCGAACATGCAGTCACGTTCCAAAAAACCTCGGGCAGATTCAAAAGCATTTCACACGAAACTCACAGCTCACAGTGTCGCGCCACGCACTCACTCAGTAGCAGGGCGACGGAACCATCAAGCCTCCTTAGTCGCCTCTTACGACATGCGTGGTAGGCTACAGTGTTGCTATTCTTTGCTTCCCTTATGGGCCCCGGCAACACACGGGAGGGGAGGGAGAGACTGACCACTTATGCTTCCTTGCACGCAGGTGTAGTGTTTCATTCTACAAGCTGGTTCATTGGTGTAACGGTTGTGACATTATGCTGAGCGCGGATGAACAAGGGTTCGATATCAGCTCTCGTCGTTCGCTACGGTAGAGACTGGCCACCGATTCCTCCGGGCACTCAGGCCTATAAATACGTGATGGCCCACGTGCCGCAGCACGTTCCTGCTGCGTGATTGGTTAGTTAGAACAGACACGTTAGTGTATCGCTTAGGGCGTTATGCTGTCAATGGAATGGGAAAGATCGGTTAGGGGTTGGCTGTCAGCTGTCGTCGTTAGCTACGGGAGGGAAAGACGGCACTGTTTTCTTCTGCTCATCGGGCTTACAATATGTGACGGCCTAAAGACTCCACATACCTGCAACAGTTTGTTGTTACGGGACATTTCATTTTCTTCTTAAAGTTTAGCTGAAAGGGATGGTATGACGGCAATAACCTTAAGCTGCAATAATATCCTATAAAACTGTTTTCTTAAACCATACATTTACTATAGAATTGTTTTTTCGCAGATCAGCATGGTCGAATGGGTTAGAACTCGTTTTCTTAAGCATCCGGTGTGCTGATGCCGAGGTAAGCGGTTCAACCCCTACACCGGACAGCTGGACTAAAATGTTGACATATCGTTCTTGACTTTGAAACGTAAATTAGAAGTACCTCTGAAGTAGGAGTGGGTTTACCTAATGGAGAGGAACACTGTTAATGAGAAAGCTAATCCGCACGTAAAATTCAGTCCGTCACTACTCTAAATAGTGTTATGGACTACGCTTGACTTCAAAGCGAGTGCAAAAAAAATAAATAAAAAAAATAATTGTTTTTCTTTTAATAATAATGTAATATAGATATTGAGCACAACCCACTACTGGCAACGCCGATCGCATTCTGGTATGAACCTAAGGCCTATCCACGTCAATATGGAAGCACTATACTCGAGTTTCGCCCTCATTTGAGCTCGTCAGTAGTGCATATCCCTGACCGGATCCGGAAACAGACCCGGATCACGCGTGTGAAGCGGGCGTGTAACCACGCGGCACACACTGGACACACCAAATTATCACAACAGAACATCACAACGCTACCCATCGTAGGCTATGCTCAAGATTGCCCAATCGCCGCGACCGACGTCCGTCAATCGATGGGACCCGAACGATCAGGACTTCTCACTGGCAAGGAACACCAGGCCTCCTAAATCCAGTGAGCAATAATCAATTGATAATGTGGTTGTTTCGGGATTTGAAATTTAAATATTGAGCACAACCCACTACTGGCACGTTGATCGCATTCTGGTATGAACCTAAGGCCTATCCACGTCAATATGGAAGCACTATACTCGAGTTTCGCCCTCATTTGAGCTCGTCAAGAGTGCATATCCCTGACCGGATCCGGAAACAGTCCCGGATCACGCGTGTGAAGCGGGCGTGTAACCACGCGGCACACACTGGACACACCAAATTATCACAAATCCCGAAACAACCACATTATCAATTGATTATTGCTCACTGGATTTAGGAGGCCTGGTGTTCCTTGCCAGTGA
>JACEFZ010018578.1:27500-55344 GCA_014155875.1 Cepaea nemoralis
GTGTTTTGATTTGTTCTTGATTATATCCCTACTTGGTTCTAGATCTCCATAATATCCGTGTTCTGCTCTTGTGTTTGACGACACTCTTGCTGGTCTCTTGTTTCTGATGATATCCATGTTCGTTTTTGTTCTTGGTGATATCCATTGTTCGTTCTTGTTCTTAGTGATAGCCGTGCTTCATTCTTGTTGATCTTATTGATACCGGTGATTGCTTCTTGTTCTTGACGATATTCCTGTTTGGTTCTTATTCTTGCAGATATCAGTGCTTGGTGCTTGTGTTTGAAGATATCCGTACTTGGTGCTTTTTCTTGAAGATAGCCGTGCTTGGTGCTTGTCCGTGCTTGGTGCTTATTCTTGAAGATATCCGTACTTGGTGCTTTTTCTTGAAGATAGCCGTGCTTGGTGCTTGTCCGTGCTTGGTGCTTGTTCTTGAAGATATCCGTGCTTGGTGCTTGTTCTTGAAGATATTCGTGCTTGGTGCTTGTTCTTGAAGATATCCGTGCTTGGTGCTTGTTCCTGGAGATATCCGTGCTTGTTGCATGTTCTTGAAGATATCCGTGCTTGTTGCACGTTCTTGAAGATATCCGTGCTTGGTGCTTGTTCTTGAAGATATCCGTGCTTGATGCTTGTTCCTGGAGATATCCGTGCTTGTTGCATGTTCTTGAAGATATCCGTGCTTGTTGCATGTTCTTGAAGATATCCATGCTTGATGCTTGTTCTTGAAGATATCCGTGCTTGATGCTTGTTCTTGAAGATATCCGTGCTTGGTGCTTGTTCCTGGAGATATCCGTGCTTGTTGCATGTTCTTGAAGATATCCATGCTTGTTGCATGTTCTTGAAGATATCCGTGCTTGATGCTTTTTCTTGAAGATATCCGTGCTTGTTGCATGTTCTTGAAGATATCCGTGCTTGATGCTTGTTCTTGAAGATATCCGTGTTTGGTGCTTGTTCTTGTAGATATATGTGCCTGGTGCTTGTTCCTGAAGATATCCGTGCTTGATGCTCGTTCTTGAAGATATTCATGCTTGATGCTTGTTCTTGACGATATTCGTATTTGGTTCTTGTTTGTGAAGATATCCGTATTTGGTGCGTATTCTTGAATATATTCGTGCTTGATGCGTGTTCTTGAAGATGTGTGTTTGATACTTGTTCTTGAAGATATCCGTGCTTGGTGCTTGCTTATGCTTGTTCTTGAAGATGTCCCTTTTGGTGCTTGTTTTTGAAGATATCCGTGCTTGGTGCTTGTTTTTGAAGATATCCCAGTTTGATGTGTCTACACCAGGCTAGCTTCTGTGGTGGTTATTATTAGAAGCATGTTGCGTGGGTTAGTGGGATAGGGGAGCAGTAGATCCGTTGGTTCTTTCGTTCTTATTCTGAATGATATCCACGTTTCCTTCATGCTCTTGTTTGTATTCGTATTCAAGCATCTGGGTGAGGCCTACATAACGGGAGATCAGTAAAATGAGAGAGAGAGAGAGAGAGAGAGAGAGAGAGAGAGAGAGAGAGAAAGAGAGGGAGAGAGAAGAGAGAGAGAGAGAGAGAGAGAGAGAGAGAGAGAGAGAAAGAGAGGGAGAGAGAAGAGAGAGAGAGAGAGAAAGAAAGAAAGAAAGAAAGAGAGAGTGTGCATGTGTGTATATGTGTGTGTGTGTGTGTGTGTGTTGTGTGCGATCTATAAAAAGATGTCAATTGCTACGAGAAAAAGAGTGCTGAGGTGCTACATAGAACCTGTAGTGTTGTGTAGATGTGAAGATACCTCCTTGACTTCCCGACAATGGAACACAGGATCAAGATCTGGAGAGCTCGTGCATACTTAAAAAATAAGTGCAGATGAGCAGCACCCTCTGCATGACGCTATATTCAGAGAAAAGGGTGACAGGCTAAAGAGGGGGAAATCATGGATGGTTCGGGCGGAAGATGTCGTCAGACAGGTCTGCAGTCATACCAGTATCAACCCCGGCAAGGAATGGGTGCTGGTGCCTCCAGCTTTTAAGTGCACTTTCTCCTGCATTATCACACTCGACAGACGGTGCAGAGAGCAAAACCCTGCCGCTGTCAATGCAGAGGTCAACGCGCTCATCTATGAACACTCAGATAGCCCCGAAGTGCTCATCTATACAGATGGATCTGTTGTAAAGCAGCAGAGAAGTGCGTGGGCATTTACAGCCCGTTCAGCGGGCCGAACCGTTCACGAATCCAGTGGTGCCCACTCTATGACCACGAGCAGCATGACGATGGATGACGTGTGTGTACTAAGTCATTCAATGAGCATGATTCAGAAGGTCGAAGCTGGATCTGTACGTAGACAGTGGAATGAGTCGCTGCGGAAGTCTTTGTTCGTAAAGTCACCTTCATCTTCGTCCCGGGACATGCGGGAGTCGAGGGAAATGAACGAGCTGATAAACTGGCTGGCTCTGCACCCCCGGTAGATGGCCAGCCCATGGATCGTGCCGATGTTATTAACGACCTCAAAGATATGGCGAGAACAGAGGACTTTGACGTCAGTGAATCCACATAGCTGCCCAAGATGAAAGACTTGGGAGTAAGAATCGGCACGACCAGACACGAGAGGTACATCGGGAAAACAAGGCGCCTCGTCAACCAACACAGAACTGGCACTATTAGCCACCGGACGCTGATGCATATGCTGGGGGGAGGATCTGAGCACCTATGGACATGTCCGGAGTGCAATGAAGACACCCCAACTGATAACTTAATAACTGAAGCGTCGACAATGAGCAGACAAGCTTAATAACATATGATGGCTGTGGAAATGTGGTTTCTGAGAAAAATGCAAAGAATACCATGGATAGATAGGTAAACCAATGACCAAGTCCTACAAGAAACAAATGAAAACCATAAACTGATTAGAGAAATGACACGTAGACAGTCACCATTTTTGATCACTTGAAGAGAAGAAATAAATCGGAGAACTTGGTGACAACTGGCAAGATCGAGGGGAAGAGAACAGGGGAGGGGCAGAGAAATAAATACCTGGATGGCTTTGCCACGAAGTATGGTCGAGACATTAACACTCAGCTGATCCACGACTCTGGTGATCGAGGGAGATGGCGAAACATGACAGCCCACGATTATCGGAACGGCGCATATTGAATGAATGAATGCGGGAATAGGAACTGCGTCCGTTAACATTTCGCCAGAGAGCCGGCTCTCCAGGGTCGAAACAAGAAATAGCGGGCACCCGTGAAGACTATCTCGTCATTCAACCGTAGAAATGGAGCGTTGTAGCACAGCGAGGCACCTTTTTTACCCAAAGGATAAAACAAGAAAGACGAATCAAGACCGCAAAGCACCTGTATATTGCATCCCAAAGAGGAGATCTAATCACTTTTACGAGCAGATTCAGTGTAGTAGAGGATAGAGGACAGTTGTCACCAAGTTATCCTGTGTATTTTACTGCCTTCCCCTTTTCCCTCAAGCTTCTCAGTTGTCACCAGGTTCTCTTGTGTATTTCAGGCATCCCTGTAATAACAATGTCTACTTGGCCGTACATCGAACTTAAGGGTGTCAAATTGACAGTGCATGGAAGTACACTTCTTTCTTCAGCGAGCCGTTGTAGTTATTTGGAGGTGGCAGGGTAGAATCCTGCTGTGGTCACTATAGCTTTCAAGTTTATATTGTCTATTTTCTCCTCGGGTTATGTTATGTTATGTTATGTTATGTTATGTTTACTCCAAAGGAAATATAACACCAATACACCTGCTGCAAGACAAGACAAGCTATAGAAGCTGCCGGATCAACAAAGCAATGTTCTAACTGTCCGCCTATCGAAGCTTCGATCCCAGACCAGTTTTATATCCAAGCATATACAATTTTCAGGTCATCGTCGATGGAAGCGGCAGTCACTAGAAAACCAGCAGTTGCACACACATTAATGCATAAATCAAAGCCCGCTATTCCATCAACCGACCGTCTGTCATTTTTTCTGAACACACAACCGCGGACACTTGTAAAAGCATTCCACGGTCCGACTGCAAACATGTAACAACACAGCAATAAATGACATTCTAATCCACATCGGGCGTATTTCCAAAACCGACATGGGCTTCCAAACTAAAATGAGTATCAGAAAATACCATGGGAAATACAGGCGACCGGAGTGGGACTAACCACATCACCCACAGAGTTCAGACTGGGTTATGAAAATGTGGGTGTTACACCATATGCCCACTGTGCATTATGCGTGTAAAGTAGATCTTTACTCGAGGCATTCCCATACGGGATCTGTTCTCATCTGCACCAAACAGCCAGCGATGAGTGTCAACACCACTTGTCCGATTGTGTTTACTTTACTTTAGTTTACTTTGCTTTGCTTTGCCTTGCTTAGCTTTACTTTACTTTACTTTACTTTACTTTACTTTACTGTAACAATGATAAACGTTCGTTACCTTGTCAACAATATCATCACATTTCAGATTCATTTTCTTCGCAATCTTCCTCTTTTCCCCCCACCTTTCGTATTCCAGTGGACCACAGTCCCACAATCAACCCACACTAAACCCTGTGTAGAATGGTTCATGCCAAATTTTGATAGTGCAACTAACGTGTTCTACAGAAATGTGTAGCTAGCCGCAAGTCTACTTTTTTTAGTCGCCTCTATCGTCGTGCATGGCCATTGAAACAGTTACATAAACAAACACACGTGGTATTTTTATGTTGTCTAGTGCGTCCTCTAGTCTCTACTTCTTTCTTCTCCTTCTGTGAGCGCCAAACAATACTACGTGTGTTTATTTATGTAACTGTTTCAGTGGCCTCAACTGGTTCCCAAATTGATTTCCTGTGTAATACGTGTACAGCATTAGAACCGACCAATCATTTCTCTTCTTTAAATGTTTGTTAATATACTGGACACAGCATTTACGGTCCGATGTGTTTGTGTGTTTGTTATTTGACCTATGCTGGTTTAATATAAATTATGAGACCTATGGTGCTATCTCAATGGTTTGATACGAATTCTGTCCGTATTCCATAGTTGTAGGTTCATGTGTATGATAGACATGACTAATGAAGACACTTTTTTTGGAGTGTCTAGTTGGTCATGCGTCGAAGTACACTTGTTCCTGCAGCGAGGCGCTATCGTCATTTGGAGGTGACAGGTTCGAATCCCGGTCGGTAACTACAGCTTTCAAATTTATGTTGTCTAGTGCGTCCTCTAGTCTCTACTTCTTTCTTCTCCTTCTGTGAGCGCCAAACAATACTACGTGTGTTTATTTATGTAACTGACCTCAGTGGCCTCAAATGGTTCCCAAATAGATTTTATGCATGGCCGGTAGCAAATGTCCATTTTCTTCGCTTCTGATATGGGCCTCAGTAACAGGTCTGCGTAGTATACCCGTGGTGGATGTTGCTTTGTCGCGACTCCTGTCTGCTCCACTTTTCACATGGGACAGTGGGGGGCATTTTGTGTGATATTCACTGGCACGGGAACAGAGCATAATGGGCTACCCTTGCCGTGAAGATTGAACCGCAACTGACTAACTAATTAAGAGGTCAGCGCTACCGAATGGATAAGAACGCGAGTTCTTAACATCCGGTGTGCTGATGCCGACGTATGGGGCTCAACCCCTATACCGGCAGGGCAGTTTGCTTGCTTGCTTGTGTTCGTTGGTTTGAGCTCCAGCGTGAAGTCCTGTATGGTGGATGAAAGCATCCTGTTGTCCAACATCAGTGTGATGTCATACAGGACCTGAGGTATGCGTGAGTATCCGTTGTCCCATGTCTGGCTTATTGGTGTGCAGACTGGTGGTTCCTCGCCGTACAAGCAGACACTCTCCTACTTCGGAGGAATCTGCGATCCTACTGACTTTAGCCAGGATCCCGAAGGGACCTGTTGCCCAGGACGCTCGACGAGGACGCGTCAATAGGTCTTGGCCAGTATATAACCCGGCTCCTGGTGCCTTGGAAACACCTCTGCGTCCCACCGGCAGTTTAACTAAAATGTTGACGTCTCGTCCTTGATATGGGGACATAAATTACAAGTACCTTTGAAGTCGGAGTGGGTCGCCTGATGGCGGGGGACACTAGCAACAGGGAAAGCTAATCCATATGTAAAATTCAGTCCAGTGCACTAGACATAGTGTGTATGAACTACGCTTGAGTTCACAGCGAAGGAGCGAAAAAAGGCTAGTTGTTTGGCCCTATATCAAGGAAAATCTGATACCAGCGCAAGAGGACACCTCAGAAGAAAATGGATTGACGACATCAAAGACATTGTAAAATCACACGGAATGACACTTTCCTGTGCCACCCATACGGCGCTGGAACGTCAACTATTCCTCCCCGCGACGCTTGACGGCACAAATAGTCATCATAGTCATCATCATGTTCTATGCCGATAGCCATATGAGAACATGGTTCGCAGTCTCGGGGGATTCCCAGTCTCAAATTAGAAATGTTCATTTCGACAAAATGCAGTTTAGCCAAGCCATCTTTATACAACACAGACTGGTATAGAAAACCGAATAGCCTCAACCCAATTGAATATTACAACTTATATCTTAACATAGCAAAAACACAGATAATGCATACAAATAAAACTTTTTTTTTTTTTTTAGCATATCCTTTACAGGACTTAGCTGTCAACACCAGCATCTTTCAGCTGTATGTTGATCTCTTGGCAAGATTACGCTCAGTAGTTTGCCATTGCTTTCTGAGCGGCCGGCTCAGTATCCCGCAAGTCACGAGCGGGGGTCGAACCGCCTCAGCTCTCGCTCCGCTACGAGACTCTGCGTGACAAACGGGATTACAGAGAGAAAGTGTTGTAACCCCACAGCCAGAGAGACCGGCACAGATAAAACTACTATGGAGAAATAAATATATGTTAATGAGGAAAAATTGGAGGTGGTGGAAAATTTTGAATATCTTGGGTCATTGATTACCAACAACGGTGACACAATGAAAGAAATTAAACGACGACTATCAATTGCTCTTCAAAGACTAAAACAACTGAATAAATTATGGAGTGGGACAGACAGAACCACACAAATTAGATTTTTAAGAGCATGCATCTTTCCCATTGCAACATACGCCTGTGAGATCTGGACACTTTACTTAACAAGCTGAAGCAGCGCATAAATGCCTTTGAATAAATGTTATAGACGAGTTCTAAGAGTATCTTGGATAAAGAAAAGAACAAATGCATCCATACTTCAAGAGCTGAATATTGAAGAAGGTTGGCTATTAAAGACGATAAAACAAGAAAATTGAAATATTTTGGTCACTTGAAACGTCACGAAAGTTTGGAGAGAACAATAATGGAGGGGTACATGCCTGGGAAGAGAGGAAGAGGAAGGCCAAAGAGAAGATGGGTGCAGGATGTGGGGCATGATCTCCATATGGGTGTATCGGACGCGGGACATCTTGCTTATGATCGAGAGGTTTTCCGAAAGGTTGTTATGGGAGCGAGGTTCTGCAAAGGACATGCTACTGAATGAATGAATGAATGAATGAATCTTTATATGTATGTCTTTGTCTTCCTGTAAGTCTTTCCTCGTAAAGTTTACTAATTTTCATAAAGCTCTCAAGTCTGCGTCGTCATAATTACCATTTTGTGGTATGTCGATAAGCGTGGGTGGTCGTGTTTCGCAATCTTACACGTTTACCCGAGTTTTGACAACAGGTTGTGTAGTTTCTTTCTTCTCCCAACCTACCCCACAAAATCTTGACTGTCTACGCCTAATCTAATTTCTCGAATCAGTTTACTGTCTCCATTTGTTTCTTGTATGGCTTTCTCATTAGATTTCCTGTCCGCCCATGACATGTTTTGCATTCTCCTCATGAATCACATCTACACTGACATTAGATGTTTCTCAACTTGTCTACTTATTACCCATGTTTCACACACATAAATAACTGTATACACGTTATGAGAAGAAATATACTACAGAACTTGATGACAATTGGCAAGATTGAGGGGGAAAGAACACGGGGAAGGCAGAGAAGTAAATATATGGATAGTTTGGCCACGTGGCATGGTGACGACTAGAACACAGAGTTAATCCACGACTCCGGTGATTGTGTGAGATGGCGTAACATGACCGCCCACGCTTATCATGGAACATGGCACATGATGATGATGATGATGATGATGATGATGATGATGATGATGATGATGATGATGATGATGATGATGATGATGATGATATAACAGTATAGGTTGCAGATAGAACATCAGCATTCGTTTTCTCTTTGCAACTAACAGCTTTTTAGTGGTCAATATGTTTTCCATTCTGCACAGAGGCTACCTTTGCCAAATCGATCTCTGTCTACTTACATTTCCAACAATCTTTACTGTCTACGCAACGTTCATCTAATCGGTTCTTTTCTTTTATTTTCCTCTCCAAACAACACCATTCTTGTAACACTTCTGTCGAAATATCCGCGATTGAATATTACCCGCCATTTATTCGATTGCATAACATACTTCTCTAGACAAATTTGGACCCGGAGACTTGAGACGCCCGATTCAATTATTGATGCCGCTCTGTAGTGGATTATTACGTTAAAGGTAATTACTTAAGCTATTGTTCAACAAGCCTCTGGCTGTTGGAGTTGTGAATTCACTGGATCGTAATCTGGTGTCAAGATGGCGTCTGGGCTTAATTTGATTGCATGCGGGCTAATTTAATATTTGGTTTGGTTGTGAAAGATTCGGTTTGGTTTGATGGGGGATTTGGTAAAGAATCGATTTCATAGCGCAAGTAAAGCTTTATGATTGCTTAGGTCTCTTATTAAAGATCAGTTAAGGAGCATTTTAGCGCAGTTCACGAACTCTGTAGTAAGGCGAGGAGTCTAATGTATGTATGTCAGAATCACACATACTGTAAATATTATTTTATTGACAGGTTTCCTCATTTTCTGTTCTGTCATCCTGCCGTCCAGGCGGGCGGGCGGTCGGTCGGTGGGTCGGTTAGTGGGTTGTTTGGTAGGTCGGTCGGTTTGTGGGGCAGTGGGTGGGTTGGTGCTTGGGTCCGTGGATCGGTGGTGGATCGGTGGGTGGGACGGTGGGTGTCGGTGGATCGATCGGTATGTCAGAGAATGGTCTGTGGTTCGGGCGGTCGGTGGGACGGTGGATTAGTCAGTGGGTCGGTCGGTGGGCCGGTCGCTCGGTAGGTCAGTGGGTGGTCGGTGGATCGGTTGGTAGATGGGGCGGTGGGTGGGTTGGTGGGTAGCCGGGTCGAACGGTGGGTTTTTCTTTCTTTCTTTCTTTCTTTCTTTCTTTCTTTCTTTCTTTCTTTCTTTCTTTCTTTCTTTCTTTCTTTCTTTCGTTCTTTCGTTCTGCCTGCCTGCCTGCCTGCCTGCCTGCCTGCCTGTCTGTCTGTCTGTCTGTCTGTCTGTCTGTCTGTCTGTCTGTCTGTCTCCTTCCTTCCTTCCTTCCTTTCATTTTCTTTTGCCTTGGCAGCGGCGTAGTTGGCCTGCGCGTGTAGTATTCAAAAAGCCGGAAAAACTATTTTACGTGCTTAACATGAACCGCCTTCTGTGGGTTAGGGGGTAGTGAGACACGCAGTTTCATCAATCAATCAATCAGGTGCCGTCTCCACAATGAGGGTTGGCTGCAATGGATCTCCAACACTGCATGTCTCTCGCCCTGACTGTACATTCTGTCAGATTGATGTTCTCTTGGTGTTATCTTCCCACTTGTATCGTTATCTACCTCTTGCTCGCTTCACTTCAACCTAACCCTCCCCTATGGTTTTTATGAGAGTATTATCCTTTTAACGTAGCCGAAATATTTAACTTGCCTCTGTTTTATTTCTTTCATCAACTCTCTTTTCATTCCAGTTTTTATATGAACCTCTGAATTTGATTGTTTTTGTTTCCATGAAATACGACCTATTCATCTGTATATCCACATCTCCAGGGCCTCTATTTGACTTTCTAATTGCTTATTCAATGTCCAGACTTCCGCGCCTTACAGTTGTGTTGAATATACATAACATTTGACAATTCTCATTTTAAATGCGTTGTTAATCTCTTTAGATGTTAATTCTGATTTCATGCTGCTGAAAACAATTTTGGCTATTCTTATTCTCTTTTAGGCAGTAGACGTAGACAGTAAATGTTTTTCGGCAAGGTCGAAGGGAAGAGACCAAAGGGAAGACCTAGAAGCAAATACCTGAATGGCTTGGCCACGTGGCATGGTCAAGACAGAAATACGGAGCTGATCCACGACTCTGGTGAGCGAGTGAGATGGCAAAACATAACCGCCCACGCTTATCAGCATGGCTCATGATGGATGGATGGATTCTCTTTTTGATTTCTATTTCACTTCTGCCATCATCTGTTATTATGTGTCCAAGATAGGAGAAAGTTGTTACTTGTTCTAGTATCTGCCCGTTTACTGTGATGTTCACTGATGACCTTTCCTTTTCACTGCTAATTATCATAGTTTTCGTGTTTTTTGGATGTTAATATCTAAGCCACATTCTGCACTATGCCTGTTTACTTGTTCCACTAGGTTTTGTAACTCTTGCTCACTTTCTGCTAGTAACCCTGTATCGTCAGGACAACAAAGATTGTTTATGATTCTTCCATTGATGTTTTTAGTCCAGGCAGTTCGACGTGTTTAAAAATTCGTTCTGGTATAGGTTGAAGATGCTTGGGGACAACACACATCCCTGCAAAACTCCTCTTTTTAATCTCTATGGACGGAATAATAATTTCCGCATGTAACTGACGCCACTTGTTCCCAGTACAAGTTACTAAAAGGTCTGATGTCCTTTCCGTCTACTCCTATATCTTTAAGTAATGTAATTAGTCGTTCATATTGTACTCATCAAAAGCTTACTTAAGTCTACAAAACGAGCGCATACATTTTTCTGAATTTCTATATATTTCTCATTTAACATCCTCAAAGGGATTATTGCTTCTCTGGTGCCGCTGTTTTCCCGGAACACAAATTGTTCTTCAGCTACTTCCCCATCTATTTTATTTTAAAATTCTTTCTTGTATGACCTTGAGTAATCTTACTTATGTGGCTCATTAAGCTAATAGTTCTGTAAACCTCACAATCAACAGCTATTGGCTTCTTGGGTAGTGTGATGAAAATGGATGTTTTCAAATCCTTGGGGATATACCCAGTATTATATATATCATTACATAATTCTGTGATAGTTTCAATCCCAAAGCTGGATAAGGATTTTATCATCTCTGTTGTTATCTTGTAAGGACCCACAGCCTTTTCTTCTTTCATCTGTTTAATAGCCTTCTCTACTTCAGCCTTTAATATGTTTGATCCATCTTGAGTATTATACAATGTTGGTTTATTGACCCTGCTGTCCCAGAATAAATATTCTGTGTATTCTGTTCATCTTTTTATTATGTCTGTATTATCAATTATAATTTCTAATTTTTCCCAGTCTGATACAACCATTTCCTGTTATATTATTTTTCTTCTTTGTAAATCTGTTCATATTTTCATGCAATTCTTTCGAGTTGCGTTTCATTTCTAGATCCTCTATTGCTTAGCATTTTTGTTTGCAACCAATCTTCTTTGGCAACTATGCACACATGGAGAATTTCTGTGGCTATTAACATATATTATGGAGTGTTCTTTGCTTTCTTTCTTTGAGTCATTTTACTCAAGATTTCATCGGTTATCCATAATTGCTTTTTCTTAATTTCCTTCACTGGCAAGGTGGTATTTGCAATCTGTATACTGGTTTTTACACATTCCCATTTTGTATTAATTTTATCCTCGGGATTTTCACGTCTATATTGCTCCATACTTTCAGCGATTAGCCTATACTATTTATTTCTTCCTTCAGCCTATTATAGTTGTCTTATGTCTGATTGTTTCAATGCCGATATATCTATTTGAGGTGTCTTCGATGTCTTTATTCCTGTGTTTGTAAGTTTTATTTGTGATTTTAAGACTACGGGATTGTGGTCAAAGTTGATATCAGCACCAGGGAATGTGTTGGCATTTTTAACATTGTTTTAAAATCTATTTCTAATCGTAATGTAGTCAATTTGGTTTCTCGTTCTATCTCCAGGGCTTTTCCATGTATACAGTTTCCTAGGTTATGTTGGAAAAATGTGTTTCAGTTTCATAATTCCCCGATATACACCCAGTCAGGGTTCGATATCAGCCGCCGGCCATTTGGAAGCAGAGGCTTTGCGATGATTTTTTTGTTGTTTTTTTTTGTTTTTTGTTTTTGTTTGTTTTTAGGTAAGAGACATCAGCCGTTCAGAAAGCAATGGCAAACTATTTAACTACGACGGATAGTCAATAAGTAAGATACAAATGGCTGTAGAAAAATAACTAAATATGAACACAACTTGAAACCAGTTTATTTTTATACATACATTGTCCCTTTATTTCTCAACATAATTTCCACCAACATTGATGTACTTATCCCATCGTGTTATCAGTCCTCCCAATCCGGTTGCATAGAACAGCGTGCTCTATTCTCTAAACCACGTTTTCACTTCACACTCAACTTCGGCGTCATTCGCAAAATGTCTCCCGCCAAGAAGGGTTTTAAGTGGACCAAAAAGGTGGAAGTCGCTAGGGGCTAAGCCGGGGCTGTAAGGTGGATGTTCCAGAACTTCCCACCTTAGTTGGTAATTTCTCTCTTGAGTTAATCGAGCCGTATGTGATCTGGCATTGTCATGAAGAAGCAACACTCCTCTAGTTAGCAGTCCTGGACGTTTTCTTTGAATTACATCATGAAGCATCGATAGAAAGTCACAGTACGATTCAAAATTCACATTGTCACCTTTCTTCTTGAAATTGGTTAAAAAGCAATCCTTGACAATCCCAGAACACTGTCAACATTACCTTCCCTGCTGATAGCGTAACCTTGAATTTTTGGACACAAGGCGAAGAAGGAGGTTTGCTTTGCATTGAAGCACGTTATGATTCGGGGAGGGGGGGGGTTGTCAGCATAAAAAGGAAGCATTTCCTTATGAATGTCCTTTGGATGCAGTCCTTTTTCCCACAAGAAAAAACAACAACCGCACAACAGCACGTTGCTCTTTGGCTGTACACTCCGTAAGTACAGTCGCCAGTTTGTTTATACTCTGCGCATGCGCATGACACACACGCATAACGAACGGGAATATAAAGTTCAATGTTGCTGTCACCCAATGACATCTGTAGAAAACACCAACCACATTTACCTGCCATCAAACAGAACTGCTGTGACTTACTTATTGACTCACCCTCGTAGAATTGCCTAATAAATCACAATCAGCCAGTAAATATTGGGGTTGATTGCAACGCCATGTAAAGGGCACACAACTAACTTTCAATTGTAGCGTGTGCTTGCAGGTTCTGAGATGGTTGCCATTGTTAGAGAAGCCTAGACAACCGATCTTTTATTCCAGGCTCAGAAAAAGAGTACACGAAACTGATATTATTTTGTGTCTAAACACGTCCAAACTGTGAATGGGACCAACCTTGTTGGAATAAGAGATCAATTAGGGAACCCGTTGAGGCCACTTAGACAGTTACATAAATAAACACACATAGTATTGTTTGGCGATCACAGAAGGAGAAGAAGGAAATAGAGACTAGAGGACGCACTATACAACATACAATTTGAAAGCTATAGTTACCGACCGGGAAATTTGAAAGCTATAGTTACCGAACCGGTCGGTATTTATTATATTTTATTTCTATTTCTTCTTCTTCTTCTTCTTCTTCTTCTTCTCTTCTTCTTCTTCTTCTTCTTCTTCTTCTTCTTCTTCTTCTCTTCTTCTTCTTCTTCTTCTTCTTCTTCTTCTTCTTCTTCTTCTTCTTTCGTTCGCTTGAAATATGTCTATAGCTGCAATGTTGTCTCTTGTATGAATTTAACTGTCCATTGTAGATAACACAGCGGTCCATAGAGTTTATCTTCCACTGTCGTCTCTCTAGGCCAGAAGGTTTGCCTAGATATGTTATATTCTGGGCAGTCTTTGAGTATGTGCTCTGCTGTCTGCGACGCCAATCCACATGTGCAAATGGCACTATAGCTTTCAAATTTTATGTTGTCTAGTGAGTACTCTTGTCTCTATTTCCTTCTTCTCCTACCGTGAGCGCCAAACAATACTATGTGTGTTTATTTATGTAACTGGAATAAGAAATGGACGTCATTATCTCTAATCCATTTTACCACATATATTTACTATTTCCAAGTGTCCCGAGAAACAAAAACACAGAAACAACGGACGAAAAAACAGTAAAAGAAAGACAGACAGACAGACAGACAGACAGACAGACAGACAGACAGACAGACAGACAGACAGACAGACAGACAGACAGACAGACAGACAGACAGACAGACAGACAGACAGACAGACAGACAGACAGACAGACAGACAGACAGACAGACAGACAGACAGACAGACAGACAGACAGACAGACAGACAGACAGACAGACAGACAGACAGACAGACAGACAGACAGACAGACAGACAGACAGACAGACAGACAGACAGACAGACAGACAGACAGACAGACAGACAGACAGACAGACAGACAGACAGACAGACAGACAGACAGACAGACAGACAGACAGACAGACAGACAGACAGACAGACAGACAGACAGACAGACAGACAGACAGACAGACAGACAGACAGACAGACAGACAGACAGACAGACAGACAGACAGACAGACAGACAGACAGACAGACAGACAGACAGACAGACAGACAGACAGACAGACAGACAGACAGACAGACAGACAGACAGACAGACAGACAGACAGACAGACAGACAGACAGACAGACAGACAGACAGACAGACAGACAGACAGACAGACAGACAGACAGACAGACAGACAGACAGACAGACAGACAGACAGACAGACAGACAGACAGACAGACAGACAGACAGACAGACAGACAGACAGACAGACAGACAGACAGACAGACAGACAGACAGACAGACAGACAGACAGACAGACAGACAGACAGACAGACAGACAGACAGACAGACAGACAGACAGACAGACAGACAGACAGACAGACAGACAGACAGACAGACAGACAGACAGACAGACAGACAGACAGACAGACAGACAGACAGACAGACAGACAGACAGACAGACAGACAGACAGACAGACAGACAGACAGACAGACAGACAGACAGACAGACAGACAGACAGACAGACAGACAGACAGACAGACAGACAGACAGACAGACAGACAGACAGACAGACAGACAGACAGACAGACAGACAGACAGACAGACAGACAGACAGACAGACAGACAGACAGACAGACAGACAGACAGACAGACAGACAGACAGACAGACAGACAGACAGACAGACAGACAGACAGACAGACAGACAGACAGACAGACAGACAGACAGACAGACAGACAGACAGACAGACAGACAGACAGACAGACAGACAGACAGACAGACAGACAGACAGACAGACAGACAGACAGACAGACAGACAGACAGACAGACAGACAGACAGACAGACAGACAGACAGACAGACAGACAGACAGACAGACAGACAGACAGACAGACAGACAGGACAGACAGACAGACAGACAGACAGACAGACAGACAGACAGACAGACAGACAGACAGACAGACAGACAGACAGACAGACAGACAGACAGACAGACAGACAGACAGACATGACAGACAGACAGACAGTCAGGCAGACAGACATGACAGACAGACAGACAGACAGACAGACAGGACAGACAGACAGGACAGACAGGACAGACAGACAGGACAGGACAGGACAGACGGACAGGACAGACAGACAGGACAGACAGACAGGACAGGACAGGACAGGACAGACAGGACAGACAGGACAGGACAGACAGACAGACAGGACAGGACAGGACAGACAGACAGGACAGGACAGACAGACAGGACAGGACAGGACAGGACAGACAGACAGGACAGGACAGGACAGACAGACAGGACAGGACAGACAGACAGGACAGGACAGGACAGACAGACAGGACAGGACAGGACAGACAGGACAGACAGGACAGGACAGGACAGGACAGACAGGACAGGACAGGACAGGACAGGACAGGACAGGACAGACAGACAGGACAGGACAGGACAGACAGACAGACAGGACAGGACAGGACAGGACAGACAGACAGACAGGACAGGACAGGACAGGACAGGACAGGACAGGACAGACAGACAGGACAGGACAGACAGACAGGACAGGACAGGACAGGACAGGACAGACAGGACAGGACAGGACAGGACAGGACAGGACAGACAGGACAGGACAGGACAGGACAGACAGACAGGACAGGACAGGACAGACAGACAGGACAGGACAGGACAGGACAGACAGACAGGACAGGACAGGACAGACAGGACAGGACAGGACAGACAGGACAGGACAGGACAGACAGACAGGACAGGACAGGACAGACAGACAGACAGACAGACAGACAGGACAGGACAGACAGACAGGACAGGACAGACAGACAGGATAGGACAGACAGGACATGACAGACTGACAGGACAGACAGACAGACAGACAGACAGACAGGACAGGACAGGACAGGACAGGACAGACAGGACAGGACAGGACAGACAGGACAGGACAGACAGACAGGACAGACAGACAGGACAGGACAGGACAGACAGACAGACAGACAGACAGACAGGACAGGACAGGACAGGACAGGACAGGACAGGACAGGACAGGACAGGACAGGACAGGACAGGACAGGACAGGACAGGACAGGACAGGACAGGACAGGACAGGACAGGACAGGACAGGACAGGACAGGACAGGACAGGACAGGACAGGACAGGACAGGACAGGACAGGACAGGACAGGACAGGACAGGACAGGACAGGACAGGACAGGACAGGACAGGACAGGACAGGACAGGACAGGACAGGACAGGACAGGACAGGACAGGACAGGACAGGACAGGACAGGACAGGACAGGACAGGACAGGACAGGACAGGACAGGACAGGACAGGACAGGACAGGACAGGACAGGACAGGACAGGACAGGACAGGACAGGACAGGACAGGACGACCGACCGACCGACCGACCGACCGACCGACCGACCGACCGACCGACCGACCGACCGACCGACCGACCGACCGACCGACCGACCGACCGACCGACCGACCGACCGACCGACCGACCGACCGACCGACCGACCGACCGACCGACCGACCGACCGACCGACCGACCGACCGACCGACGACCGACCGACCGACCGACCGACCGACCGACCGACCGACCGACCGACCGACCGACCGACCGACCGACCGACCGACCGACCGACCGACCGACCGACCGACCGACCGACCGACCGACCGACCGACCGACCGACCGACCGACCGACCGACCGACCGACCGACGACCGACCGACCGACCGACCGACCGACCGACCGACCGACCGACCGACCGACCGACCGACCGACCGACCGACCGACCGACCGACCGACCGACCGACCGACCGACCGACCGACCGACCGACCGACCGACCGACCGACCGACCGACCGACCGACCGACCGACCGACCGACCGACCGACCGACCGACCGACCGACCGACCGACCGACCGACCGACCGACCGACCGACCGACCGACCGACCGACCGACCGACCGACCGACCGACCGACCGACCGACCGACCGACCGACCGACCGACCGACCGACCGACCGACCGACCGACCGACCGACCGACCGACCGACCGACCGACCGACCGACCGACCGACCGACCGACCGACCGACCGACCGACCGACCGACCGACCGACCGACCGACCGACCGACCGACCGACCGACCGACCGACCGACCGACCGACCGACCGACCGACCGACCGACCGACCGACCGACCGACCGACCGACCGACCGACCGACCGACCGACCGACCGACCGACCGACCGACCGACCGACCGACCGACCGACCGACCGACCGACCGACCGACCGACCGACCGACCGACCGACCGACCGACCGACCGACCGACCGACCGACCGACCGACCGACCCGACCGACCGACCGACCGACCGACCGACCGACCGACCGACCGACCGACCGACCGACCGACCGACCGACCGACCGACCGACCGACCGACCGACCGACCGACCGACGACCGACCGACCGACCGACCGACCGACCGACCGACCGACCGACCGACCGACCGACCGACCGACCGACCGACCGACCGACCGACCGACCGACCGACCGACCGACCGACCGACAGACAGACAGACAGACAGACAGACAGACAGATCAAGCAAAATAGTCAACTACGGACCAAATGGGTGAACGCACAATTGAACAAAACAAGGAAGGAAAGAAAGAACGAAAGTAAGAAATGCAGGACTTCAGAATCCGAAATGAATCTTACACAATAATAGGACAATGAGGAGAATGAATGCCAGTGACAAGAATCCGGATTGTGGTATTCCCTGGAGGATAGCAGTTTCTTATCCGGCTTGTCATCACCCGGCACATGTGTGTGAATCACGACTTGGCAGATGACAATGGCGTCCTGGGTCACGTGGTTGATGTTAGGTTTCCGAAAGTGACACGCGCTGAGTGCGGTTGCCGTCTGGTCTGTTGAGTTTTGGCTTTCCAATAGGTTGGTAGATTTATTGCCCGCTTTAAGGTACTGGTTCTGGATATGGGTGGGATCGCTAGACCTGGGGGTAAAGTCTAGGTCCCGGGTTGAAATATGAGTGCAGAGGGGTCGAAAGGCTCTGAAATATGGGTGGACTTAACACTAAGAGGGTGGTTTGTATTTGTGCTAAGTTAATCATTGGTCGGTATATGTGCTTGTTTGAAGTGGCTCATTAAATGCGGCGTGTATGTCTGTTTGGTGTGGCTTAAGGGTGTGACGTTTGTTTTCCTATGGGGAGCTTAGACGGTACAGTGCTCATGTTAGAAGTACATATTCCGGGTTCGAATCCCGGCTGGTAACTATAGTTTTCAAGTGTTATTTTGTCTAGTGCACCTTCTAGTCTCTAATTACTTCTTCTCACTTCTATGAGTGCCAGACAATACTTGTGTGTTTATTCATGAACTGTCTTAGTGGCCTCAGAGGGTCCCCCAGTTGTTATTTCTGTGTAATACGTGTTAGGCGTCTGTCTTTGAATGGCGTGTGTAGATGGTAACCTATCAAATGGAGATTGTTTTACTCTACAGAGAGCGTAGAAGATGATTTGTGTTTGTATGGGGTCGCTCAGCTTAGGGGTTAGACGACTGTGTTTGTACGAAGTGAGTAGAAGATATAAAGTGTGCATTTGTATTGAGTGCGTAGATCTTATAATTTGTTTGTATGAAGTATGTAAAAGTGGGGAGGGGGCACTGTGTGTGTGTATGTGGGCAAGTGTATGGCGTGTCATGATGGTATGATGATGGTAAAGACGAAGATGAAGAAGTGGAGGGCGAGGATAAAAAGAAGATGAAGGAAGATACATTTTCAGTGGAAAATAGGAGGCGAAGGAGATGAAGGTGAAAAAGAAGAGTTGAAAGAGGACTAGGAAGAAGGAGGACTATGAAGTACTAGCAGAGTAGAAGCAAAATGTAAAGGAGAAGAAGAAGAAGAAGAAGAAGAAGAAGAAGAAGAAGAAGAAGAAGAAGAAGAAGAAGAAGAAGAAGAAGAAGAAGAAGAAGAAGAAGAAGAAGAAGAAGAAGAAGAAGAACAACAACAACAACAACAACAACAACAACAACAACAACAACAACAACAACAACAATAACAACAACAACATTAACAACAACAACAACAATAACAACAAGGCGGAGACAATCACGACAACGGTGTAACCCAGCAATAAAAATACCCGCCAATACATCCCAAGCTATAACAACGCAAGCGCACCACAATATATTACCTGACGTTAATTGCATTTCCCGCCAAAGTAATAACGAAATAGTTACATAAAACAGGCAGCCATGTCCGACTTCCCCTCACGCAAATATCTCTTAGCCGAATCGATCAACCACCTCCCAATAACTTCATCCGAACGACCGGGAACAAATTCTCCAAAATTAATGTCGCATCTGTGGAAGATTCACTCTTCGCCTTGCTCCTCAACCCACTTGTGGGTCACCTTTGTCCCAGCTGATCAGATAACCCATCTTTATTCAAACTTATAAGCTAGCGAACTTCGGCGTCTGAAAATGTCCGTAGGACGGTTTCAATGACCCGAGAAAGTGATAAGCCACTCATTGCCTCGGCTTTGTGGGTTGCGCTCGTCGGGGTAAATCAATGAAACCTACAGAGATTACTCGAGGACAATTGTCGAGGGGTGAAATATGTAAATTGGTTATTTACAACTCCGGTGTCACTGTGGTTTCCGGGGCAACACAAAGAATGCAAGCAACTGAGAACTTAAAACAGGCTGTTGTGACGTTTGAGAAGCTGATTAAAACTATTTAAAACCTCATTTCCAAATTACTCCCTCATTTTCTTTTGTTTTTGTTCACTCGTTCTGAGCTCAAGCGTAGTCCATACACGTGTTCAGGGCTGATTTTTGCGTGGGGATTAGCTTTCCCTACTACCAGTGACTCCCGCCATCAGGCGACCCCACTCCGATGTCTGGGGTACTTGTAGTTTACATCCCCAAGTCAAAAGTCGAGAAGTCAACATTTTAGTCCTACTGACCGATGCATTGGTTGAACCCGCTACCTCGACACCAGCGCATCGGAAGTCGAAGAGTAAGTGCTCTTATCCATTCGGCCACGCTGACCTACAGTAGTTTTACTCAGTGCTTTGTATTCTGAGGCTGCTGCGGTAGCGCGGCGGCTGGCATGATTGCCTGTCAGTCCAGTAGGCTTGTGTTCGAATCTCCATTGAAAGGGATTTTATGTTAACATTGACTTGGTCTCTGAAGTCAACCCAGCCTTAAATGGGCGTCAGGAAATTTGTTGGACAGTAAATGCCACCGGCATGATATTCACAATGCCACCCAAGGGAATGCCACTAATTCTATGAAATATGCGGCTAATAGCGTATATACAATAAGCTTCAAGGCGTGCGAAGAGCCCTATACTATGTTTATGTGGTCATTCGCAGACGAAAACAATTAGCCAGGAACTATTTAGAGGTCAATCATGCACTTCCTTCTAGGAAAGACCCGGTTCCAACCCAATAATTACCTATCTACAATCCATCCATTCATCATGTGCCATGCCGATAAGCGTGGGCGGTCATGATTCGCCATTTCACTCAATCACCAGAGTCGTGGAGAAGCTCAGTGTTCTTGTCTCGGCCATGCCACGTGGTCAAGCTATCCAGGTATTTGCGTCTCTGTCTTTCCCTTGTTCTCTTCCCCTTGATCTTGCCAGTTGTCATCAAGATCTCCAATTTATTTCTTCTCATAACATGTCCACAAGTTTTGACTGTCTGCGTCTAATTTCTCTACTTAGTAGTACTTGGTCGTTGTTTTTTTTTTGTCTGTCCATTGTATTCTTTGCATTCTCCCCAGAAACCACATTTCCACAGCCATTAGATGTTTTTCAGCTTGACTGCTTATTGTCCACGCTTCACACCCATACAAAAGAACAGGCTCTATGTAGCACCTCAACACTCTTTTTCTCATTTCAATTGATATCTTTTTATTGGTCAGTATGTTTTTCACCTTGCAAAAGGCTACCTTCTCCATGGCCTATCTACACCGGATCCTTTCTTGACATGTTTTCTGTCGTTATATGATTCATCATTTGCTTGACTTACTTAGTACCTACAGAACCATAAGTAAAAAAAAAATTAAGATTATCTCAAACGACAACTAGCTTAATACACATTCCCATATTATGGTCCGTTAAACCTTCCTTATGTATTATAATGGCTATGTTAAAAATGACCATTAAAAGAACGGACACATACAAATACCTGGGTACAATCTTCAACTGCTCCAACATCATAAGGGAAGAAATACAAACTAGAATCAATTCTGGAAATAAGATATACTATGCACTACAACATCTACTAAAATCAAAGGCGCTATCTCGTAACACCAAGATCACAATATACAAAACACTGATCAGACCAGTTGTTCTGTATGTCTCTGAAACCTGAAGTACAACGAAAGGAGACGAAGCCTTGCTACAAACCTTTGAGAACAAAGTTTTACGACGCATCTTTGGACACATTAGGGATACACAAAGTGGAGAGCGGAAAAGAAGAAGTAACGAAGACATTTATGATCTATTTAAGTCCCCGCTAATCACTGGTATCATGAAGGCTAATAGACTGCAATGGCTGGGGCATATAGAAAGAATGGAAGATAATAGGGAAACAAAACTCGCTTACACTCAGGAAATAAATGACCGTAGACCCCGAGGTAGACCAAGAAGACGGTGGAGAGATAATATATATACAGACCTACAAGCACTTGGAATCAACGACTGGCAAGAGATGGTCAACCAGAGAGACGAATTGTATCTGCAGCAAAGAACCTCAATGGCTCGGAACGCTGAAGAAGAAGAAGAAGAAGACGAAGAAGAAGAAGAAGAAGAAGAAGAAGAAGAAGAAGAAGAAGAAGAAGAAGAAGAAGAAGAAGAAGAAGAAGAAGAAGAAGAAGAAGAAGAAGAAGAAGAAGAAGAAGAAGAAGAAGAAGAAGAAGAAGAAGAAGAGAAGAAGAAGAAGAAGAGGAAGAAGAAGAAGAAGAAGAAGTTAAAAATTCCCTTAGTGAGTTATGTATTATTGATTATTTTCGTTTAATGCATTTTTGGGAGAGGGAGACGGGGGGGGGGGGGGGGGGAAAGGGGGGTTCAAAGATTAGCCTCATAAGTGATGTATGAATGAAATAACGTATGCGAAGAAAGAGAAAAGAAGGGCATAATGTCAGGCAGTCCTGCATGCCCAATAGTTAACCCTTTGAAAAGAAATTTTGTTCGTTCGTTTGTTCATTCGTTCGTACGTATATGTCTGTCTGTTTATATCTAAACCAACCGAACCCTTTTGACATGTCTATCTGTCTGTCTATGAGTCAATCTATCTGATTATCCAGTCATCCACCAACGAATTCACTTTTCTAATTACCCATTATAACAAACTACCTTTCTATGTGTATCCGATCTTGTCTGTCTATCTGGACGAAGGAAACCTGACACTAATGTATACCGAAGTTGGACACGCTGACCTTTGAGGCGCATAACTGGCTATGACGTAATACCCTCTAACATGGCGTACTACCCTGGCTGTGACGTACTACCCAGGCTGTGACGTACTACCCTCTAACATGGCGTACTACCCTCAAAAGAAGAAAGAAATGGAAACAGAAGTCTGATTTAGGGTCTGAGACGAGGACGAATTACCAAATACCCACACACATACATCTATCATTAAAAAGACAGAGCATCTCTTAAAGACAAGAAGATAAACACAACCCAACAGTCAGAGTCCAGGGACTCCTTCAACAAAGGAAAACCAATTCTGTGAGATACGGTCCAGCCAAAGACCTTGTGACCAGAAACACGACACAAGCGGGCTTTTATTAGATTTCGCGGACCTTCCCAAAATACTTTGTCTTGTTGTGTCAGGTTATTGCTACTCCCAAGTATTGCGGATTGACTGTTAGTAGAACATTAAGTAAATTCAGTGCGGCGTCTAGATGTGAGTGTAGGAGAATTAGGGGCCGCGGGCAGTTGTGGTCAGGGTCCTGAAAAGGGCGAGAAAGAAATTAACTGACGAGTAGCAACCGGAGTACGACCAAATTGTGACCTGTCCCCACTCTTGTTCATAACCTATATAAGTACATATAAAGAAACCAGCCAAACAGAGACCGTAACAGCACAGCATGATGAACAGAACACAGAAGAAGAACCAACGGCAAATTACACCAGTAAAGAACAGAAGCAGAATTACAAGTCCACATAAACAGCCTAAACGAATCGTGTAAAGAGCATAATACGAAATTTAGCATCAGTAAATTAGAAATAATGATTATAACCTATGAAGGAAAAACAATTAACAAAGATGCATCTAAAATAACACCCCCTGAAACAAGTACAGAGTTTCAAGTACTTAGGAAGTATAATACCATCAAACTGCAAATCAGAAGAGGAGATTGAAAATAGATGAAATAAGGTAGCCACTTCAGTAATATTTTCTAAATTGCTTTTTAGGCATATAACCTGCATACTTGGATACCTCTTGAAAAAAAAAAAAATTCAACGGTTCCTTATTCAAGTTTGTAGGTCATTTTTAAGCCGAGATATTAAAGTTTGTGTGTCAGTTTATCATTTAATAGGAACATACAGAGGAAAACGGTTTTGACCTTTCACTTTTTGTTACCCTACCTACACACTCACACAACTGTTGGTTACACTGTCGTCAAGGAAATAACTCTGCCAGTTTACACACACACACACACACACACACACACACATACACACACACCACACACACACATACACACACACCACACACACACACACACACACGCACGCACAGACAGACACACACACATACACACACATACACACACATACACACACATACACATACACCACACACACACATACACACACACACCACACACACACACACACACACACACACACACACACACACACGCACGCACAAATATATACATCTTGAAGTCATGCTCTCCTCTCAATGTATCAAAAAAGAGAGAAAATCAGAAATGTAGAAATCAGGACTAAAGTTAGGGTTATAGCATGCTAGATGTCGTTTAAAAAAAACGAAACCCGGCAAGTTAAATGGTCATATACCTAGATTACCAACTAACAGTATATCACAACAAACAATGGTGTACAGACTAAATGTATACAGAGGAAGAGGCCGATCATGTAAATAATGGACAGAGGGAATAGCAGAGTCCATGGGAATCCCGACATATGAAGCGCATGAACCGGCACTCTCCCGCTATGTATGCTTCAGCTCGACACCAGAAGGTACAAGATGAGATAAGAGATGAGATAAGCACCAACCCAGGAGCCTGGACACTCGACCACCGGACGGTGCTCATAAGTTCGATCCGCAACAGGGAAAACTAGGATTAAAAAAGAGACGGGACGCAGAGGTGTTTCCAAGGCACCAGGGCCAGGAGTTATACTGGCCAAGACCTACTAACACGTCCTCGCCGTGCGTCCTGGGCACAGGTCTCTTCGGGGTCCTTGGCTAACATCAGTAGGATCGCTGAAATCTTCCGAAGTCGGAGAGTATCTGTCTTCACGGCGAGGAACCACCAGTCAGCTCACCAATAAGAAAAAACATGAGTGGCACCTTGCAGTCTTGACAGACCAAAGTATGTGAGTTGGAATGTGGCCAATATTCCATCACAATGCCTGGGCAGAGCTTCAGAGAAACATGTGGTGCCCAAACGACATGTTCCCTCTCTCAGCCTAATCTTGTGTTTTCCAGAGGAATGGGTAACCAATACGCCTGGCACAAGGTAGGCTGCAGACGCTGGCGGCTCAGCGTCAAACTTCCGAGACCTCACCACCAAGAGCAGATGGCGAGTGATGGCCAGACCCTGGAACTCAAGGGACCCGGCTTAGAGGCGTTCAGCCAAGTCCCATGGGTGAGGGGCCCATACGCGCCTGGACCGTAAGGACGCGTACTTCTGTCAATCACAAGTGTCCGGACCTGTGTAAAGCGTGCACTATCGTCTGACTCCCCGCCTGACTTTAGCGGATCTCGCAACCAGCGGGAAATAGGCCCGACGGAGATACCGCATGAGCTATTGCTCTTCTATTGCGAGCAAATCTCCCATCCTTCCACTGTGCGGATCTCGCGACCGGCGAGAATAGGCCCGCCGGAGATATTGTTCGTCTGCTGCGGACAAATCTCTACCGAGACCGAATAAGTAAAGAAACGATAAAAGCCAGACATAGGACAACGGATACTTACGCAAACCTCAGTCCCGTGTGACGTCACACTGATTGTGGACAACAGGATGTCTTCATCCGACATACATGACTTCACGCTGCAGTTCACAGCAGGCGAACGCAAGCAAGCAAGCAAGCCAAAAAGAAATATTTACCCAGACTGAAATTTGTACCAAGAAATATCGTGGGAAATAAAGGCGGTCCCGTATGATACTGACAACAGCACCAACCGAGTGATGATTGGTTTATTAAATTATGACTCCGGCATGATATATCTAATGCTCCTTAAGGTGTGAAAGGGGATCTTTCACTTAGTACTACGCATCATTAATCACTTATATTTTAATTAAATATCATCATCATCATCATCATCATCATCATCATCATCATCATCATCCTACTCTTCCTCCTCCTCATAATCATCATCATCATCAACAACTAAACAACTATTCCAGCACTGGGTCTGAATGTGAAGAGTCCTGGGCATTCAGTTCCACATGTCTGTCTTGATTGATTGATTGATCTAGGAACCGACATCACAGCATTCGGGACATTCCCATAAGCGCTCCGTCTCCATCCTCAGCAGCCAGCGAAGAGTTCCAACACTAATAGTTCCAGTAGCAATCTGATTATATGTCCGTCTCGCCTTTCCTCCGAGCGCCGAGCGTCGGCCAGAACCCCTCGTCACACTTCGTTGTCTCATTCTTACCAGACCATGGTGCTCCATCTGCTCCTCCGAGGTGTACACGTGCTCCCACAAGGCCGCAACCACGTCTGCCTTGTCCTGCATCAATACTCCACCAAATTTTGCCGAGCCAGCCAATCTGTCCGCCTGTTCATTCCCCAGCACACCGGCATGCCCAGGAGAAAAGATCCAGGTGGTGCTTACTACCCGTGACCTCCGAAGCGAAGCAAGCCACTCTGCACGAAGCCTACCTGTTCTCACCCTTCTCAGCATGCTTTCTGAGTCAGTTACAATCACAATGTGTGTATGTATCGTGTTTTCTATCCAGCGGAAAGCTGCACTGACGCCTCCACCTCCATTCTTAAGCTAGATGTAGTGTTATCATACGCCAGGCTCTCCTGCCACCAAACGCCCGACCATTAGTTTTTGCCAAGAACCCCCAGGCACTTCTCCTACCTCTCAACACTGACCCATCCGTGTAGATAATCACATCACCCGGGCGAGAATTTTCATGAATTAGTTGCTGAATTTCCACTTCCGTGGCCCCTGCTGGCCAATCCCTGCACTCCCGGTTCAATGTTTATTACAACTCTGCACAAGTCTGACTGCACGGCTGGCACTCTGACCCACTCCTCTCCTCGCCTGATGTTCTCCAAGGGGCACACCTGTCTGATCGTATCCTCCGCCTGAGCCATCCATGATTTCCCTCTTATCAGTCTCTGACCCTTAACTACGTCCAGCGCCTCATGCAACGGGTGATCTGTGTCTGCAGCTACTCTGAGGTATGCCTTCGCTTGCATCACCTTGTGCCTACTAGCAACAGTAGGAAGACCAAGGATGTAACGCATACACACTACTGGAGTGTCTCTGGTGCATCCCAGAATGACCCGCATCGCTTCATTCTGTATGCGCTCTAATTTCACCAGCTGACTCTTTGAGACAGTAAGCATTCCTAGTCCATAATCAATCACTGAGAGGATCAAGTGCTGGTATAGTGTGAAGAGCATTCTCTGCTCTATGTCCATTGCAGCCATAGTTTTAAGTGCATTGAGTCCCTTTTGCGATCTTGTCACAACCGTCTCCACATGGTCCTTGAAGGACAGACTCCTGTCAAATGTGATTCCCAGATACTTCAGTTTGTTCTCTCTGTTGACACTTCTACCATCTATCGTGAGGCTTGGGGTATCATCTCTCACAATCCTATGTCCCAGAGAGCACCACAACACCGCCGCCTTTTTCCGGGTTGATGACAGCACTCATTTCAGTGCACCAGTCAATCACTTTGTCACTGTCACCTGTAGCTCCTGGGCGTTTGATCCCTATTTCTCCCCTGCCTGTATGCAAGAATATATTTGCAAATGTTAGAATCCTTCCAACCCATGG